>BSBK01010603.1:2500-57500 GCA_027943335.1 Chamaecyparis obtusa | reverse complement strand
GACTGACGGTGTGGCCATTAGCCTGTATTGTGAATGAATTATCAAAGTAGAATTCACCAAGGCTCTTCTCAAGGGCCCTTCTACAATCATTGGGAATATCCTTTAAGATATTATTCCATCTTTCTAGTAGAATTGGCCCCTAAAATGCCATCTAACGCTTTCCAAAAGAGAAAGTAATCACATTAGTATCCATTCTGAAATCCTACTAATTTGTAGAGAGACTAATTATTTTAAGGACTAAGGCCTGGTTCAGGGTTAAATGCTATTGCGAAGGTTCTAGAAAAGATTGTGTGAGAGTTAAGTGGGAGGAGCTGTCCTAAAAATCATAACACTTTGGGATGCTTCGATAAATGAACTCAAGGAAGTACAAAGATTAGATGATGCCATTTCCTTTATTGATGAAATCCATGTACTTCTACCTAGGGATTTGGATTAGGATGCGAATATTTCAGATGATCTTTGGCTCAAAAATTAATGATTAAAGTTTTTAAGGAGAGGGGAAATATCTAAGCAAACCTTGCAAAAATGAGTAGAAGAGATAGACTAGAGTACTAAATGCTTTCAGTACTAATTCTATTTTATTAGCAATCCACCAATATAGTGGAAAGGCCTTTATGACTAGAGTAACTACTATTTAACTATATCGACAATAAGCTATCAATATAACTCATGTAAGACTGATTAATGTTCAGATATTAGAATAAAGATCCGTTGTGATGTTAGATGAATATCCTCATAGCGGATAAAGATTGATGGGTAAGTTCAAAAGAATTAAAAATATTAGATAGATTACTAGGGGAAGTAATAAAATTGAACTCATAATTATACCAATACTTTCTAAGTCTAATGATATAGGTTATGAGCCTACTAGTTAATAAACTTGTTTAAAATACCCATCCATAATGTAATTAAGGCTACTCAAAACCTCATCTACTGATGATAAGATTGTGAAATCTTCTCTAAACACTGTAAGTGATTTTAGGGTCCTATTAAATCTTTCATTTTTATTCCATGTTATATCCTCAATCTTAAAAAATTGACCTAATCTTAGGTATGAAAGTCCAATAAACTTTCAATAATACCTCTTCAATCCTAGGTATGAGTAACATTCTATTAGTTTATTCACTTCATAGATCCACATGACAGCTTAAAGATTCTATTTGAGATTGATTCTAACTTAAGCTTTGAATTTCTTAACAGGCTCTTTACCCCAATGTGATTTTAGGTAATTATTTCAGAGTTTATCAGATTTAGCACCTACCATATCTAATGAAAATAATTCTCAACTTTCCTGCCAAAAGATTTGCACAATACAACAACCCTACTACCGCTATCTGAAACACTTCCTACTTAAGATTAATCAAAAACATATCTTTATAAATTTAATTGAAACTTATAATCCTATGTTAAATTAACCAGCCCGCATAGTATTTGTAAACAAAATATTTACACAAAAGCTTTGCTTCCAGATTAAATCTAGTAACCAGATCAACTAGTTTTACCTTGTTTATTAAATACATATAAGTCCTTTTTGTAAGTTTGTGATGTTTAAGTATGAGTGAATCATTTGTGATGTTCATTCCTTCAAATTGTTAGACTGTTAGTTCTTGACTTTGAATGTCGTAATGCCAAGAACCATATAGTCTTTTAAAATTGATTTGAATAAAAATGAAGAGTCTTAATTGATAATCAAAATGCTGAACCAAGGGTTAAATTCTCAAAGAATGATTAGGTGGATAAAATGCCTGTTTAAATAAGTTTAGTCTAAGATTTAGCTATAACCATCAATATATTTTTTTAAAATTTTAATTTTAAACTAAGCAAGGTCAATGAAAAATTTCCTATTAAACAAGTTTGAACAAAGCAAAAAATGATATATTATTTCTAACTTAGAGCTTTAATTTATTTTACATTGATGAGTACAAGATTTCATTAGGGCTTGCCTCCTTTATATCCTTCCTGAAGAACATGAGGACGTCAAGGAGCTCTTATCTTCTCGGGCCAGTTTTAGCCCAATACCTTCTTCCACGATAAAGTCATTCATCCAATTTTCCTCAGGAGGAGAATGTAAATGAGTAAAGAAAAACAAGTCCAGGTTCCTTCTTATTGAAGGAGTTTCCTCTATATATCTGTCCTAGTCCTCTATTTCAATAATAGGAGAGGTAGAGACAAGATTACTATTGACTACGCTCCTTTCGTAATCTTTGGGTTTCAGAATAGATAGATCTATCCGAATACTCTTTAGCACTTTGTTCAAATCAACCAGATATTTTCTTTTAAAGATTCTCCTACATAGATTTCCAATAGTTTTAATGTCTGGGTCTACCTGAAGGGCCAAAGCTAGGAACATCGCCAGAATCTCTGTATTAACATGGTACCTATTGGTATTTTCTTTAAACTCACTCCCCAGAACCATGGATACAGCTCTAACTACAATACTAAATTTGATCATGGTAATTTTTCTGATCCTACTAGAGGAGATTACCCCATCAAAGGCTACTTGTCTATGTAGGCTTCGCAATTTGATTGGGGTAGCCATTTTTTAGGGAAACTTTAAACTGCATGTAGGATAATTACATGGTTTTCCCTACTTTATTTATAGAGGTTTCTTGAGAATGTAAAAGGAGCGTATATCCTAAATGATTGCGATTCCAACAAAAGCCAGATAGGCACATTACTATGCTATTATTTATTCTAGCTGTCGTTAAGACTTAGGTTCGTCATCAATATATGAATAAATATAACTAACGTCAACTTAGGAAATGATCCCTAGAGTAATCTTTATATTATAATGGAGGAGTAAAAACCGCTAGACTTGACATATGCTAATAAGGTAATATCTTATATCCCTATACTCAATTTAGAAAATAAATATGAAGAAAAAAACTTGTTTCATCTTTCCTAATTAAAAAATAAATGTTAATGATAGAAAATTGGAATGACACCTATTAGAATGTAGACTACCTATGAACACTAAAGAATGAAAATAACAAGGAAATATTAGAGGGAGTATCAGAGCCTAAAGCTATCCTATCAGATATACTACTGGATGGATAAAGGAGAAGAAGAAATATGGAAGAAGAAGCTAATGTTTGAAAGAGAATACACTTATCCCTAGAGGATAAATAATATACATCAAAGGTAATAATCAAGAAGAAGCTAAACACTCCTAAATCTCCCCCTGAAGTTATATGATAATGAATGTCTAGAGAGTTGTTTGTATGACTCAATGCGTTAATAAATGGTACTTAGCCTAAAAAATCCTCTAAGGTTTAGATGACTGAGATAAATGGAAAGCATGAATAGGAAATTGTAAGCATTCTGTAAAGCCTTAGAATATCCATGATCATATCTCGAAACTTAATCAATAAGACTGAAGAAATTCTTTGACTTTATAACTTGTTTAAACCAAGAGGATTTAAGCCGGGGATACTGTTTGTCAGCTCAATACCCCATTTTGTTGTAGGTAAGCTGCTATCTTGGAGCATGAGCAATATTAGGATCTGATGCCCCTTCTGAAAGGAATTTCATTCAAAACAAACTAAAGTCTTGGCATGAGGAACATTATTCCCTAATGAACTCTCCCTACATGTTGAGCCTAGATCTTAAGTAAAGGCATGGTCAAGACTAACAATAATCCAGGGTTCCTATACCATTAGAAAGGGATGTGAGGACCTAAAGAAGAAGCCTCATATGAGAGGTTATACTTATGGAAGGGTAATTCCATCAGCCCCTAAATTAGCTAATTCATCCACTCTCTTATTACCTTCTCTATAGATGTGATTAATTGAAACTTCTTGAAAGGAATCACATAGAGTCAAAGCTTGGGAGAGAAGGCAGTTTAATCTCCAATTTGGAGTTGCTCTTTTCCTGAGTGCATTAATGATAATTGTTGAGTCTCCTTCTATTTCTAAATGTTTTAATCCCAATGAGGCACTCTTCTGAAGGCCTATAACCAGAGCATAAAGTTCCACCCAATTGTTTGTTTCAATACCAATAGGAGTTGCAATTGCAGCAATTTATTTTCCTTCTTGATTATGAACTCAACACCCAATGCCTGCTATTCCTGGGTTACCTCTGGATGCACCATCAAAGTTTAGCTTGTGCCATCTGTCCCTTGGAGGTTCCCATCTGCATTCGGCTCTTTTTGACAGCTCATTATGTGAATTTGATCCAATAAAAGGTGGAAGGGCCAAACCCACCCATTTCCCACGCATTTTATCATCCCAATGACTCATATTAAGATTCATTTTTGTGATTTTAGTTGTTTTACAATTCATATTCTCTATGATTGTAGCTTCTATTTTATTGCATAGCTATTTCCAATCTAGTTTTTCTTCTTTAAAAATTCTTCTATTACGTTCTTTCCAAATTTCCCATATTAAAATAGAGGGCAAAATAGTCCAAAGGTTGGCATATATACTCCTTCATTTGATGATTGGCCATGTCTACAACATTGCAATGAGGGAATGGGGAAAAGCTGAGAACCATCCCAAATTCCCTTGCAACCAATTCCAGCAACAATTTGTAAAATGATAGTTCAAGAAAAGATGGTCAAGATCTTCTTCATTCTTTTCACAAAGTGGGCATCTACTAGGGCCACAGAAACCTAGTTTCTTAAATCTATCCCCAGTTAAAAGTCTATAGTTCATTGCTAGCCATGTGAAAAAACCTTCTTTCAGTGAACACTCCTTGCCCGAGCATAGGTGGATTGGTAAATTGGTTTTGGGTCTATTGTAGTTTTGAAAAATGAGCTTATACCCATCCTTAGTGTTGTATTCCCCTGATTTAGATCCATCCCATACTAATGAATCTTCCGAGTTATCTAGTGAAATCTTTTTATTCTTTAGAATATTCATGATTGTCGATTCTTCTACAGATGAAATCCCAAATTTTTTTAAGGATTTCCAGACCCATTTATCTCCATTGAAAGTAGTATAGTGTTTGAGAAAGAGACCATTCTTTTCCTTTAATAGATTAATGAGTGAGGGGTTATTCAATTTCTTGGATATTATCTCATAACCACCCCAGGAATCATCCTAGAAAAAAATCTCTTCCCCCGATCCTGGACACTAAGTTAATTTCTCCAAAATAATATGTCTACATTTCATCATAAAATCCCAAATTTTTGATCCCTTTGGAGGATTAGATTCTCTAAAGATATTTACGGGGGAATAGTCTTTCAAATATTTGTGGATAAGTATCTTTGCCCATTTAGCTTCTGGGTTTTTGAAGAGTCTCCATAGTAGTTTGGTACCTAAGGAATTTCCTTGGTCCCCTAAGTTTTTAAGACCCAACCCACCCTCCTCTTTTGGTTTACATATGTTTTCCCATGATATTAAAGGTATTTTCTTATTTTCATTGCTTCCTTGCCAAAAAAATGTTCTTAAGTGTTTGGTGATTTCTGATCTTTTACTTGCAGGAAGATTCATACAAGATAAATGATAGGTTGGCATTGCTGCCAAAACTGTCCTTAGCATGGTAATATATTAGTAGCCCTATTGTCCTTGACCAAAGGGAGACCCAAGTATTCGCAAGGAAGCTTGCCCTGCTTAAAGTTGAGGGTCTTGCAAATATCTTTTTCAGATTCAATATCCGTATTGAAGAAGAAGATTTCCTATTTGTCTGGATTTATTTCTTGTCCTGAAGCCCTTGAATATGTCTTCAAGATCTTCTCAAAGGATTTTGTCTCCTCTCTTTTACTGGCTCCATATAAAAGAGTATTGTCAACAAAATGCTGATGAGTGGTGGGATCACAGTTGCTAGTGATGGATATACCTTCTATAGCTCCATTTTCATTTTCTTTTGAAATTTCTCTTCCTAAAGCTTCCGCCATGATTATGAATAGAAATTAGGATATTGGGTCACCCTATCTAAGTCCTCTGGAGATGCCGAAAAAACCTTCTGGGGTTTCATTTACTAATACCGAGATCATAGGAGTAGAAATACATTAAAAAATTAAGTTGATCCAACTTTTAGCGAAACCAAAGGTTTCCATGCACTTACATAGAAATCTCCAGTCGACTTTGTCATAGGCCTTTGTTATGTCTAATTTAATGAGCATACTAGGGTTCTTATTTTTGAGGATCAAGTGTATAGCTTCCTGAGCTATGATTATCCCATCAAAGATGGATCTACTTGGAACAAAACTTGTCTGCTCTTCACTGATAATTAGGGGGAGAAGTTTTTGAAGTCTTAGGGCCAATGTTTTGGTAAGAAATTTATACAACGTATTACACAGTGTAATTGGTCTAAAATCATTAAGGCTAGTTGGTTTCTCTTTTTTAGGAATGAGAGTGAAAAAGGTGTTGTTTACTTCTTTGAGTATTTTCCCAGAGTTTCTGACCCCTTGTAAGGCTTCCGTAACCTCTTTTCCAATAAAGTACCAATAGTTCTGAAAGAAAATGGCTGAGAAGCCACCCGATCCCAGAGATTTATCAGGATTCATTTGCATTAAGGCATGATGAATCTCATCCTTATTAAATTTTCCAGTTAAATTTTGGTTGTGTTCTTTAGATATGACTTTAGGGATATTTCTACGAAGTTCTGCTTGACATCCTAGATTCGAAGATTCTCTGTTATATTCAGAATGTTATCAAAGTAGTTTATTGCCCCCTCAGATATGCCTTTAGGATCCTCTATGGTTTCACCCTTATCATTAATAATGCATGAAATCTTGTTGTTATTTCTTCTTTGTTTAGTACTATTATGATAAAAATTAGTATTTCTATCACCTACTTCTAACCAAGTTTCTCTTGATTTTTGTTTCCAAAAAATTTCTTCTCTAGCTAATATCTCTTCGTAATCCTTAAGTAAATTCTTCTCTCTGTGGTACAAGTCATCATTCATCCCCTCCTTGATAACCTTAGAATTAACTTCTTCCAGTTCTATTTCTAGTTCAAGTTTATTTTCAAAGATGTTACCAAATTTAGATGCGTTCCATTCTAACAACTTCCTTTTAATCCACTTTAGTTTTTTTACTAATCTAAACATTTTAGAGCCTGATATCTTAGGATCAGAACACTAAGACTCAATAAGCTTTAGGATATCTGGATCTCTTAACCATGCTTGTTCAAATTTAAATGCACATTTTTTTTGGTTTGGTTTGTGTTAAGATGCTAAGAAGTATCAAATAGTGGTCTGAACCAGATATCGAAAGGATATTGGCCAAAAGTGAAACATCATAATTAGTTAGACTTCCTTTAAGAAAGAATCTGTCCAATTTCTCTGCTATGTTGCATAAACCTAGTCTCTTATTGTTTCATGTGAAGGAGTTATCTTCTGTCATAATTTCGAGGAGAGAGTTCCTATCCCTCCATTGTATGAAGTCTCTAGAAGCTAATGGAAGGGTGTTCATTCCCCCTTTTTTCTCAGAAATTTTTTTTATCACATTAAAATCCCCACCTAGAAAATAGAGCACGTCCTTTGTTTGAATGAGATACGATTCTATCTCCTGCCATACTGAAAGTTTTTATTTATTTTGAATAGGTTCGTATACATTTATTAGATTAAAGGTCAGATTGAGTCTAAAGTTTTTTACCATTCCGCTCATCCAAAATTGTCTTCTTTCTGTAATGTTTATTGAAATACTCCAAGGATCCCAAATAATTGCCAGGCCATCTGATGCACCCTTTGCAGGAGAGGCTTCCATTTCCCTCAACCCTATTTTCTTTTTAAAATTTCCTAATTCTATATTATCTAACTTTGTTTCTTGAATTAACATGAGCTTTGGATTGTGAATTTTGATGCAACGTTTGATCAGATAGTGCTTGTTAGGGGCATTCATACCCCTAACATTCCATGAAAGGACATTCATGGCTTCTTGGGAAGGCTCTTCCCCTTCCTTGCATTCAGAATAGATGTGATTTTGACTTGTCCTGTAGCTTCCCCTGCCAAGCTTCTTAATTCTGCATTGGGCTTTCTTCCTCTTTTCCATGCTTTTTTTTCACAATCCAGGGATTTCCTACTCTCCTTAAGTTGAGCAATACCTAGAGATTTCTTCTCTTGTGATTCTATTTCCTCGAGATTTATTAACAGCTCTTCCACAAATCCTTCCAGGGTGGTATTGTTTATGTTGATTCCTTCACCTAGGAGCTCTTTCTGATGTTCTACTTCTTCTGGATCGCAGATTTCATCTAAAAATTGTTCCATTAATTCTTCAGTTATTGTTTCCCCTATATAATTTTCTATTATATTGACTTCTTCCTTAATTTTTGGGTAAAAGCACAATCAGGTGTCACCTTTAGGCTAACTTATCAACACAACTAAATTTTAGTATTTCTAACTAAAAATTAATTTTGGTCAAACATATGGTCTAGCTAGATTCATCCTATCTAAGTTAGATAAGTTCTTTAACTTTTCCAATTGGAAATATCTATTAAATGCATGTTTTATGCTACTTTGGGTCCAATTACCATAAAAATAAAATTATTTTAGAAAAATGGCATTTCAATAACTCTTAATCTTTTTAATGATATTTTTTTAAAATAAAAGAAATACCCTTTTGTAGAAATCAGAGTCAAGAATATCCTCATATAGATTTTATAGTGTTTTAATTAGACATAGTTTATTGTAATTAAAAAATATTGCAAGTAGGTACTTAAACAGTTAAGGAGATGTTGATTCAGAGAAAGAAAAAAATAGTAAATCATATTAAATAAATTTGAAAAAAATATGGCGCACTAGAGGAGTCCTCTTCAAGAATATATATTTCTTTTTTTGATTGGGATAGACTTGTTATGAAAAATATGTTGTGAGATAAAAATTGTCAATTTCAATGAGGTGGTATTTGAATTGTTATAAAATAAAAAATATAGGTCACAAACCAATTTTTATTTCTTTATGCACTAGCTATATATGTCATCTATGACATATTTTGAAATTAGGGAAAAAAATATTTATTTACATATAATTTTTTGGTGGGAACTAGACCCCTAATTTTCAACATTTTTCATCAACTTAAAAATCATCTTTAATTATTAAAAAAAATATCAATTCTTATTCAAAAAAAATATTAAAAATATTAATCATAAACTTCATCCATTTTATCACATTTATTTAGTTTACATCATCTTCAAATTCCAAACATAAATGTCATTTGTATACTATTGAAGTTGAACAACTTTGATTTTGTTAGCCTTTTCTTTTGTAAAAGGGTGACAACTTATTGTGATTTTACCCTTTTTCATAATCAGACTCTAAGTTCTCTTCATTTTTTGATGGATCTTTATTAGGGGTATCACTAGAATTCAGAGATAAATTGATATTAACCCCTACCTTACTTGTGAAGTTACTAAGAATAGGATATTTTGTGTGATCCTTTCCCAATGTCTTTTCCTTTGTCCCAAAACTCTGAGGA
Organism: Chamaecyparis obtusa; assembly: GCA_027943335.1. Classification (NCBI taxonomy): domain Eukaryota; kingdom Viridiplantae; phylum Streptophyta; class Pinopsida; order Cupressales; family Cupressaceae; genus Chamaecyparis; species Chamaecyparis obtusa. The sequence goes on along the minus strand of BSBK01010603.1, from coordinate 48,142 downwards.
TTTCTTTGCGCTATTATCTCCGGGATCATATCTGAGGCTATACTCTATATACCTTCACTTTCCATCCTATTAATGTTTAGAAATTCATGATCATCTGAAAGCTCTGAGCCAAGTTTTAAAGGTATGGGATTCTGAAAGTTGTTCTTATCCTCGCCCTGTGAGATATTCTTAGTATGATGCTTATTTGTTTTATACTTTTTGTTAGTGCCCAGGGAGGGAGGATCTGACATTGGCGATGCTGCTATGTTCCTAATTATTTCTGAGAGTGTTATCGAGGTATCAATATTCATAATTTCTTTGTTAAGAATATTCTTTTTTCTGTTAGACTCATCTACATCACTGGTTTCATCATCAGATAATAGCGAAAAATCAATATTGTCCTTGCTTAAGGTTGAGTTTTTGTTACTTTCTAAATTTATGGTCCTTAGGTTAACAGGTTTACTTGTTGTCTCAAAATCCTGCATTAAAAGGACTTCTATTGCTGGAGTTTTCTCGAACTGGTTATGATTGGACTAGGTTATGTTTTTAGGGGTCTTTGTTGAAATAGGTTCATTTGTTGGGGTAGTGATGTCCTCATTGGAAGTCTCTGGATTTATACATACTGGTTTGTGATTACAATTCTTAGTCCTCATAGACTCACCCTACATAGGGGAGTGATTGATAAAATGAAAACCTTCTATAGTCTCATTAAAAGATAACTCAGGAAAAAGTTCTATAGAATCCAGAAATTTGGGGTAAGGACAGATTTCTCCTTCTTCTAAAGATGATGATAATTTATTAAGACCGTTTTCTTTATTATTCTTGTTACAATCATTGGTAAAAACTATCTGATCTTGGATCTTCATATCTCCATTATTAGTCACTAATAGACCATATTCCCCTTTTTTTGCATTGATGTTTATGTTAGCAGGGGTTTTAAGAATAGATGGTGGGGAGTAGGAATCCTTTTCCCCATTTTTAAGATGTGAATCCGGTACATCCTCCGAAACTCTAAGAGTAGAATCATCTTCCTCTAGATCCTCATCAAAGAATTTAGGGTGTATTGTTATTGAACCTGTTTCACAACATATTTCCAAAGGGAAGTTGATTATTTCATTAAGTTTCATTTTGACAATAATGATTCTTTCCGCATGAACCATATCATCATTTACAACACCTACAAATTATCCTAGATAATTTCTTATTTCTCTAAGAGAATCAATATCTGAGAGTTCAAATAGAAAATTATTGAGTATAATTTCTCTATTGATTAGAAAATCCTTTAATTTTAATGGGTCAAATAGAGGCGTCCAGTCAAATGAAGAAAACCCTTTGTTCCTAAATTTTGGTAAACCCTCAGATAGAAGTTTTGTCTTTAGCGTCTCACTAGAACAATCAATATAAATAAATTTCTCTTGGAGGATAGTAGTGCGTACCTTGTTGATTAGATTAGATTCAATCCATGCCGCAATAGTTTCTGCCGAAGCCCCTATGACATTCCATCTACAAAAAAAAACCATATTTCGCACACATTCTTTGTATACTATTAATCGTTATGTTCTTGATAACTAGAATTCACTGATTAGGGTTAGTTGTTGAAGAGAGTTTTCTAAAATCCTGAATGCATGCTAAATTAAGATTACTATTACCTTTTTGATTCAACCTAATTGCTCTTCTATGTGGTGGAGAATAAACCTAACCTATGGAAGGATTTGGGTGTAGCTTACCAAAATCTGCCTGTTTGAGTCCTGAGATTGAATCAGACTTTTGGTGATTCTGAGCACCAGATCAATCTTCTTCGTAGGGCATTGAATCCTTCAATGTGGGGGTGAGTAAGTATCCTGGTGGTAGATTTTAGTTCTTTCAAAGATTAAAGACGCTTTATTCCTCTCCCGAGGTGAAGCCCTAGGTTGAAACCTAGGGGAAGAGGACAATAATGCTGAGAATTGGTTTGATACGCAAAGGGAGAAAGGAGCAACAAAGGCCCTAGATGTATGTCTTTGTGGATTCAAAATATACTTCTAGCCAGAGAGACCGTTATCCTGGCCTGAAGTTTGAGAATATGAAACCTTACTCTCTTCCCTGCTAAAAAGCTTGGCATATTTTGTTCTAGAGAATACAAAAATTTGGTGATCGAGCGAATGCACAGAGAGAATTTTAGGTCGAAAGCAGATAGCAGCACAGAGTAGAGCCATCACGTCTTAAAGCTTGATTATGATCAGAATACTATCCATTTTAATAAATTTTAATTATTATGTGTAACTCAATTTTTTTTAAAAGTTTATCATTTTTATGTATAATTTTTGTTTTCTATTTTAATACAAAAAAATTCTTATACAATTAAAATTTAAAATACTACAAACTACTACTAAATTTAAAAAATATGCAACTGTTGTGATTCTTTGGGGAGGAACTTTCCCACATCTAATCTCACTTTGATTTTCATGATAAACCTTTCCTTGATGTTGGCCATGTATAAGTTAGACTTTGCGGTTATGATGGTGCAAGCACTATTGGCCTTGATCTTGTTCCTCTTTCGTATTTGAATTAGCTTTTTTATGCCCTCCTTCAAATTGGTGTACTCAAAATAATCATAAAACTACGCACAGACAGTCATTGAATAACATTATAAACATAATTACAGTACAGATCATTTAAGTAATAATAAAGAACTTAAAAGCCCTTAGAGCCCATGTAAGCCCTTAGAGCCCATGTCGTGGTTGTCAATGAAAATGATGCCTTTATCGGTAAGAGCCCAATCATGCTGGAGGGCCTGGTAAGAGCCCAATGTCAATGAACCACTCTACATAAAGAGCGATAAGATAAAATTGTCTTCCTCTAACTACTCTCTCCTTCCACACGCCAAATTACATAAGGGCTCGTTTGGTGCATGGAATTAACTTATCCAGAATAGGCCTATTCTAGAATAAGGACCTATTCTCGAATTAATTAATCCTCAAAATGAAAGCTGGAATAAGGTTTGGACCTGTTTGGTGCACCTAGAATATGACTGGGAATTAATCTATTCTGCATTTGGATCCCATAATGTGGAATTAGAATAAGGATTATTTGAGAACACTTAAAACCTCTTTCAACGCTCCCATTTTTGCACAGGTTGTCTGGCATAAGGATTCCTGTCAAGCAGCTATAGTTTGCAGCTAGGGTAGGATGTGCAGTGAATATAAGTTACAAGTAATCTTAGTAATACCATACATAATTTGCCATCTTTAAACCACTATTAATGCTTTCCCAAAAATTGTGTGTGATGGCATCATGATTCCTAGCACTTGCACATAAATGAAATATTTACAAAGATAAATGAACGAAATTAATGGAGCAACAACATCAACTATTTTTATTAAAATTTAAATAAGATGGCTATATATTTAACATTTCATTTAAACTCTTTTATAAGCCAAAGCAGCGAGGACTGGAAAGAGGGAGAATAAAATCATGCACTCCCCTATTTTTCATTCTATTTTTAGTTGTGCCACACTAGGCTATATTAACAAAACCCTAAAAGGAGCCGATACATGTAATTTAAGGGTCGTTGTGGTTTCATCCATCATCAACAAACATCAAGTCTCGATAGCATGAATTCGTCCATTCTCATGTATAGACCAGTGACACAAGTCATCAAAGTGGGAAAGAAGAATTATTGGGCAAATAAACCCTACGCACGGACCCAACAGTTTGTAAATTTTGATGTAATTTTGAATTCTTGAATAGCCTTATTCTGGAATAAAATGAATTCCACCTTTTTTTGAAATTATTTAATCCATGCATTGGCCCAAAAATGAGAATTAGTTTTCTAATTCAGGAATTAAGAAAGTGGCCACAAATGGCGAATTAGTTTATTGTCGCATTCAATAATGCCTATTCCAAGTTAATTCCAAGTGCCAAACGGGCCCTAAAAGAGTTAGATGGTTGGTTCTATGAACAAGCAATGTCAATGTTAGTACATTGAAATCACCTCATTGCCATTGGCTTACCAGGTACACTCACCCTCTATTTAGTTCTCAAATTTATGCGATTAGAGGTGAAATGAAGCCATCACTTCACATTTTTATGGAATAGTTATCACCATGCATTTGGTGATGAATTTAGTCCATTACTATAACACGATATAGGGGAAAAGATCTTGTTGATGGTGGCTTGCCGCACAAGAATGGCGTGCCATAAAGCTTGAGTCCCCAGTTAGACCATTGGGATCTAATGGTCCCATCCATTAGATCTAAGGACACAACTCACATAAATGGTCTCTGGGAATTCTCCAACCCCAAAGCAAGCTCTTCCACTTGTCGATTATTAAAAATTTATTGATTGACAAAAGACACGTAGATGAAAATTTCTCATTCTTCTTTTCTAACCACTCCAAGCATTCCAAGTCAGCTTCCAAATACTTTGATTCTCCATGGTGGATATCTTTATGTCACCATCTACAAGTTCAGTGAAGATTAAGAGACCAATGGGATAGATACCCACTTCTTCAAGGACAAATAATCAACTACATCAGGGTCTAGCTTCTAAAATGTGTTGAACAATATCCATTCGACCTTAGATGGTTCTTTTACAATGCGAATCCTATGCTTAAACAAGTATTCTCCTCCCAAAATCCATGGTAAATGAGTAGATTTTAGTGGCGGCATAGAGGGAAGATATTTTTGTATCATATCCTCCTTTGGATTATATTCAATGTCAATAGTTACATATTGGCTTAGATCAAAGGTGTATCTTCAATTTACATATAAAATAAACCATGTAAATTATTCTATCATTGGAAGGAAGAATCCCAAGGGAGACAAGCTTGGGACAAGAGTATTGGATGGAAAAGGTGGAAACAAGTGATGTATTGAAAACCACCAACAAAATATGATGGAGTTTGGCCCAAGAACATCCACACGTCTACTATGATGCAACTAACTTTCTAATCTTTACAGTTGATCTTGTCTATTATAGTGAGACCATTTAAAGTGGGAAAGAATAAAAAATGAAAAGATAGGAGGATAAAATGGTGGGGCAATCTAACGGTCATCGAGTGTCCAACCATCTTGCACGCTCCTGCGATGATGTGAACCATCGATCTTTTTTGAACAATGTGCTCAGAATGACTAAAAGGTGAGTTTCGATCAACGCCTCAAATTGCTTCAATGGTCGTCATTCTATTTGCGCGATTTTCCACCGGTGGATGCAAATTTTAGGTTTTGACTTCCAAATAGTAAATGCCTTTGGCCTAATTATCTAACTAGCAATCGCACCTTGGTGTGCAATGGGTACGCTGAAGATATATTGACGATGAATTACAAAAATATATATAAAGAGGAGAGGGACAGATCGATAAAAATGACATTACTCTTCGTGAATAACTCTATACAAATCTCTCCAACTCTTTCTATAGCTTTATCTAGCTCTCTATAACTATTTACCTCTCTCTACCTCTCTCTATCTCTCTAGCTCTAGCTACATATCTCTATCTTACTCTCTCTTTCTATCACTTGTTACTGTCTCCATCTCTTATATCTCTATCTATCTATGGCATTCCCTCCCTCCTCTCTCATTCACTCCATCTCCCTTGCACTCTTTTCTATATTTCCTTCTATCCATATCTTTCACTATATTTATCTCCCTATATTTATATATGTTTATATAAATTTTTATCATTTATTTCAAAGATATTGATGATCCAATGGAAACACTAATATCAAACTTTATTACTACCAATTTAGTATTGATTTTTAAATATAAATTTTGCTCATTTGACTACAAATATAATTTTCTATGTATGTCTTTCTAACCTTTCTATTATTAGTTATAATTGTCTAATTTGAATTAAAAAATATTTAACTAAAATATTTGTAATTTAATTATTAAATCATTTATTAATAAGAAAAGAGATATCTTAATATTTTGTTAAATTGATTGTCGGATTGAAATGTGTGACATGGAATCTATGCGTTGATGGCGGCACCCTTGTCAGGTTGTATGCAAGTCAACATCAAATCTCTTGCAATAATATTAAGTTATAACATTTATTGACGTGTCGCAAATTCGACCAAAGCATCACTATATTTTTTCACGGTTTTACGACCCATTGTTCACCGACTAAAGTCATAAAAACATTATAAAATAGAGAAAGGATAAAGAAAGGGGACTGAAAATGATACATTAAAAGTTAAATTCTGGTATTAGTGTTAATTAACCTTGCCTTCACAGCTTTATATTCTTTCCCTTCCCCTCTCCACTTTCCTTGTAGCTTTCTCAGTTTATTCTTTGAATGCCTCTAGCGGAAGTTCTGGTACTAAATGGTCTTGTTGTTGGAGGGTTTCAAAACTGTAAACTGCTTGTAATGAGTATGGTTAGTAGTTTCAACATTATTTCATCGAGATAGATATTGCATCGTTACTGGAATTGGTTGGTTGATAGATAGAAGGTTGCGAATTTGATTTGTCAGAGAAGTGAGAAAGGAGGTATAGGTTTCTTGAATTGGTAAAATTTTTTCTCAAAGGCTGATCTTGATCAGTTATTGTTCTGATTTTGATCTATTATTGTTCCCCTCTTTGTTGTATTCATGTGTGTTTTGGTGAGGATTCTCAAGGATTTGAGGCAGAGAGGAGGGTGGATCATCTTGCAGGCTGAAAATGTCGGGAGTTTTGTTGGAGTCGTATGCGCCAGCATCTTTCTTCAACGACATTGTTAATGGTGAACTTTTTCCTGTGTTTGAGCACTCGCCTGGGTATGAAGTTATTATCACGAGAAGAAGTGAATTTCATCAACGAGTGATGAAAGACATTGGCGTCACAGATGAGAACGACGACGGACAAGAGATTGGCCTGCGGGGGTGATCGAGGAAACTTTCACCGCTGTTTTGGACGAGCTCTTTGCCAAGACCAACGTCAAACTAGTTGAGATAAATATTGTGATCACCAATGTTTCTACTTTCAACCCGGTGCTGTCACTCGTTGCATGGGTGGTGAATCAGTACAAGATGAGGGGAGATGTGAAAAGCTTCAATCTTTCTGGCACACGGTACAGTGCGAACATAATAGCGACGTAGATGGGCAGAGACATGCTAAAGACGTATCTGAATTCATATGTGTTGGCAGTCGGCACAGAGAGTATTACTTTGCATAGTCATTATGAGGGAATGTATTAGCCTTTCATACTGTGTTATTGCCTCTTCCGTTATGAGGGAATGTATTAGCCTTTCATACTGTGTTGGCAGTCGGCTACACGATGTTGTTGTCAACAAAATGGGTGGCGATCGGGAGACCAAGATTCGGCTTGTGCATGCAGTCAGAACCAACGTCGTCGCCAGTGACAACGCTCCATGCAAAGGAAGAGGAAATACAACAATTACAAGCCAAGACAAAGGTTAATGGGAGCGTAATATGTCTGAAAATGATATGTGATACTAATTTTCTTAATGAATAGAAGCTTGTTTGTCGTTCATACTTTTGGGTGCATGATTGAGGATTTGAGTTTAATTAGTGTATCCATTATTGAACATTTGAGTGTAGCATGTGTAAGGTCTCTATCTGTTATGAAAATTGGTAACTGATGCATGGGAATCAATATCATGTTTGGTGAAGGTCTTGGCAGAGTCAAGACAATTTCAAGATCCTTGCACACTCGGTCACCCTGTAAATAATGAGCTGAAAAGGTGTTGAATGTAAATCATGAAATTACGAGATATGGAGGGTAGGGGAGAAATGAAGAGCGAGAGTAAAGAGTGAAAGATAGAGATGTAAGAGATAAATATATAGAGAGGGGGAGGGATATAAAGATACAAATATGAAGTGATATTTAAAGAGGTAGAGAGGGAGAGATCAGGGTAGAGAAAGCTGAAGAAATAATGAGATAGAGATAGAGGGGAGGTGAAAGATGAAAATGTTAAAGAGAAAGAGAGATAGAAAAGGATTGAGAGATAGAGGGAGAGATTAATATATATATATATATATATATATATATATATATAGTGAGAAGGAGACGAAGAGATAGATAGTGTTAGAAAAATATCCTGAGAAAGAGAAATAGATTAACAGAGATAGGGAGAGAGGGGATAGAGAGAGGGGGAGATAGGTAGAGAGGAATATCGATAAAGAAGAAATGAGGGAGAAGGAAATATATCTCAATAGATAGAGAGGGAAGGGGAGGGGGACCAGGAGGGAAGACAGGGAGAGATATTGATAGAGAGAAATACAGAGAGCTAGAGATATAGGGAGATAGAGGCAGAGAAAGATATGAATAGAAAAAGATAGAGAGGACTAACACGGAGATAAAGATATAGAATATGAGAAATGGAGGGAGATGAGGAGTGAATGAGAGAGTGAGAGAGGGAGCTCGATATATCAATAGATAGATAGGTATAGATGACTAATGCCTTTAATTGTATGTTTGTAGTCACAAAATTTAATATTTAGAATCTAGGATATGGATTTGTAATGAAGAGAACATTAAGTGGCATAAAAATATATATAAAATTATCTAGATGTGTGGATCATGTTAGATTAAAATAATTTAAAATAAGATTTGGCTAATAATCTCTAAATATAAATTAATTTAAATACAAGAAAAAGTAAATAAAATATAACTTTATATTTATAAATGATACATACTTAAAAATTTAAAATACAAAATATATATTTTTATTGGGCACATATAAGTACCCAATAAAAGAAATGATACCTTTGTGTGTCAACATTAATTTCTTATATAATATTTTTCTAATGAAGTGTAAAGAATACAAAAGATCAACATTCTTCTCATTCAAAATGGTCAAATAAAATTATAGGAATGTTTATATTTAATAGTATACATCATATTTCATATAATATGTAATAATAAATATAATTTTTTTATATCTTTTAATAAGTTTAATAATATATTTGAAAAATAAATACTAAATATATAATATATTTTATTTGGTATTATATGTAGACATTATATTATATTAATTTATATTTATATTTAAGAATATATAACTTATATAAACATTAAATATATATAATATTATATTAAGAAATATTTAAATCTAATATATTTTGTATTATATTTAAATTATAATAATTTTTTAAAATTAGAATAATTTAAGCAAGCATAATTTGTTATTTTATTTAAATATTAAATTTTGTAATGGTAAACAAATATTGTCAATTTTATATTTTTATAAGTTTATAAATAATTGAATATATTAGTTTTATCTAAGAAGACAACAATAAATTATTTGTTTTGATTGATTGAGAAATTGAAATTCTATTTGCTTACCATTTTGAAATAGTTGTCCATACTACAAAATCGATCTACCCTTCAAATCGCTTCATATAAGGAAACGACAAAATATACGAACATTGCAAATGCGTTGAAATTAACTGCTACGCACACGTCTGTGAACCCTTCGACACGCAACACGCAGAAAAAATTAACTTGCAGTGTCCACTACGCACCGTGTCTGTGTGTGAACACCCTTTGACACGCAACTTAATATTTTTAATGAAGTTAACTTTAATATTTTTTTCCTAATATTCTAAGCGCGTTGGAAAAAATTAACTTGCAGTGTCTGTGTGTGAACACCCTTTGACACGCAACACAAGACGAAAATTTTACCCGCAATTGTCTTCACTGAAAATTTTTGTTTATTTGTTTTTGTTTTTTTTCCCTTAAATACAGTTAGGCAGGTATTAGATTTAATGGTCTCTTCGTTGTGAGGTTTCTCTTTCGGGTGAATTTCCATCTTCGAAACATCCTTACGGCGGAGGGGCTTCAGCGATGGGAAATATATGCTTATGCCTGCTTTTTGTAGTTACCCTGTTTACTCAGCTCAAGAGTAATAGTGGTGCTGGAGATACTATTTCCTTGGGCGCCTCCCTTAGCGGAAATCAGACAATAATCTCAAAAAACGGCACATTTGAGTTGGGATTCTTCAGCCCAAATGGAAGCAACTGGTATATTGGCATCTGGTATGCCCAAATTCCAGAAAAAACTTATGTTTGGGTGGCCAACAGGGACAGACCCGCCAGAAACCGGTCTGCCGTTTTGATGCTGTCAAGAGAAGGTAATCTGGTTCTCTTCGATGCAGAGGGTACATCTATTTGGTCAGTCAACACAACAAACAAGGCATCCCGAGCTGTGTTATTGGATTCTGGTAATTTCTTAATGCTGAGCAATGACAGTGAATCTAAGACTGTTTGGCAGAGTTTCGACAATCCCGTAGATACCTTGTTACCCGGGATGAGATTCGGTGGAGAGCAAAAGCTAATCTCCTGGAAAAGCTCAACGGATCCTGCTCCTGGACTTTATTCCCTACAGAGGGATCCGTCCGGGGCCAAACAATTTGTGCTGAAATGGAACAATTCTGTACAGTATTGGGCGACCGGAGCTTGGGATGGCACAATTTTCAGTGCAATGCCAGAAATTTCAGACAAACATATTTTCAATATCAGCGTTGAAAGTAACGGCTCTGGTTTGTCTTTCACTTATATGTTGGTTCCTACCGTCAATGTTCCGGCACGTCTTGTCCTGACTAAGTTCGGACAAGCGCGCCAGTATGCATTCGTAAGGAGTACTTGGAACATGATCTGGTCTGTGCCCAGAGATGGGTGCGCCGTATATGCTACCTGTGGTACGTACGGAACCTGTGACTCCAGAAATCTTCAGTCCTGCAGCTGCGTCGAAGCCTTCAAACCCATTGACAGCCACGCCTGGGTTTCCCCGCAAGATTGGGCGTCCAGTGGGTGTGTTCGGCAGAGCCCGTTAAACTGCAGCACTGACCGATTCATCGACCTCGGAGTCACGTTGCATGATGATTACGCTTTCTCATACTCTGCATCCACAAAGAAAGATTGCCACAGAGCCTGCCTCCGCAACTGCTCGTGCACCGCGTTTGCTTTCAATCCGTCTTCAGGGACCTGCCGAATCTGGTCCGGAGATTTGCTAAACATACGCAGCTCTACTTCATCACAAAGCAATACAAATATCTTCATTAGAGTGGGTCCCTCTCAACTTTGCAAGAAACGCAAAACCACAAGTTTTATGGGCCCAGTGCTTGGGATCGTTGGTGCACTCACCCTTGCCCTAACTATTTCTTCGGTTTTAATTTGGCGGAGGCGTCAGCAGCGGTCGATGGACAGGCATGCGGAATCCTCTGACTCTTTTCTGAGAATGTTTACTTACAAGGAGTTGAAAATTGCAACAAGGAATTTCAGGTCTGAGTTGGGAAGCGGAGGATCTGGCTCTGTGTTCAAAGGATCTCTACCAGACGGTACGCTTGTGGCCGTGAAAAAAATGAAGGGTTCAAAACAAGATGAAAAGCAATTCCGAGCAGAAATCAGTTCTCTTGGAAACATACAGCATGTCAATCTGGTCAGGCTTCGGGGGTTTTGTGCACAAGGATCAAAACGGTTATTGATCTATGATTACATGCCCAATGGTTCTCTGAATTCCCTGCTGTTCACAAGTAGTGAGGGGAAGGTACTGGACTGGAAGACCCGATTTGAGATCGCAATAGGGACTGCCAGAGGGTTACTCTATCTCCACGAAGAATGCAGAGGTTGCATCATTCACAGCGATGTTAAGCCCGAAAACATCCTGTTGGACGGTGATTTGTCCCCAAAATTGGCCGATTTCGGGTTGGCAAAACTCATGGATAGAGATCTGAGCCGCGTGCTGACTACTACAAGAGGAACGAGAGGATACTTGGCTCCAGAGTGGATCTCCGGTACTCCCATCACTCCCAAGGTAGACGTCTACAGTTTTGGTATGACCCTTTTGGAAATCATTTCCGGGCGAAGAAATCTGGACTTAACGGTGCAAGATTCACGTAAGCTTTATTTCCCAACATGGGCTGCAGCTCAATTTCAGCAGGGGAACATAATTAATATTGTGGAGGAGGGTGTTGTAGAGGAGGCAGAGATGGAAGAGGTAAGAAGAGCATGCGTTGTAGCATTGTTATGCATTCAGGAGGACGAGGAAGTGAGACCCGGTATGAGGCAAGTGGTGCAGATGCTAGAAGGAAAGATGGAGCCTCAAACGCCACAGATTCTGAGCTCTGCGCTTATGGATAGGCCAGCAAACAAAAGCCACACAACTAGCAACAGTGATAGCAATCTAACTAGTTAAGAGAAGTTAAGCTTAAACATTAGTTAACAGGTAAAATCAATTCTAAGTAGTCAATAAAGATATGTATGCCACTGTCCGTATCTAAGGTAAACTAATATTCTTCTATGCAGATTTTATCTTCATTTGAGAACTCCTAATAATATTTTAATAGGATTTGAACTTTGATATCAAGGATTGCAATAACACAATTTAATCACTATAATTTATTTGTTTTTAAAATATTTTTATTTTGGATTTTTATAAAATAGTATAAATAATTTTATATGGTATATATGTTTAAATATATTTTTCTTATAACTTATATAATTAACATATTATTATTAAATACACACAACTAACAATGATCTTTTATGTATTAAATCTTAAGTAAGTAAAAATAATTCCTAATTAAAAATAAAATAATATAAAGGTCTACCTTTCTCTCTTTCTTTCTCTATCTGTTTATACATTACTAATAGTCAAATATGTAAAGAATAATAAAACATATTCAATATATAAATATATTTGAAAACAACTCATAATTAAACAAAAATAAATCAAAGTTCACTCTAAAATAATTCTAAAAATAAAAACAAAAACTCTTGAATAAATAAGATAACATTTTAGAAAATAATGTATGCATCTCTCTCTCTCTCTCTCTCTCTCTCTCTCTCTCTCTCTCTCTCTCTCTCTCTCTCTCTCTCTCTCTCTCTCTCTCTCTCTCTCTCCATATCTATCTTTAAAAAAATGTCAAAAAAACTTAGTGATGTATCTAAAGGTGCCCATTTTTAATTGAATTTATGTATTAAGTGAAATAGACACCTTGGGAACGAAAAAGATCAATCATGATATATTTTGAAGATTTGAAGCCTAGAGAAGAAATGATACATCATGTGGGAGGGACAATAGTTTGAAATGGAGTTATGAGGGCTTTCTTGCAAGCATAGTAAAATATTTGTTCATTTATAATACCACAATTTAACTATTATAATGTATTTGTTTTTAAAATATTTTTGTTCATTTATTACATTGAAAAATTATTATAAAATGATGTAAAAACTATCATATGATAAACATGTTTACATATATATGTTCTTTATAACACATATAGCTAACGCATAGTTATTAAGCTAATGCAATTAATTTATATATGATCTTTTATGTATTAAATATTAAGCAAGTAAAAATAAATCTTAATTAAAAATAAAATAACACAAAGGTCTACCTTTTTCTCTTTCTCTATCTATCTATACATTACTAACATTCAAATATGTAAATAATGCTAAAACATATTCTATATAAATATATAAGAAAAAAACTTTCAATTAAGCAAAATAAACCAAATTTCTCACTTGAAATAAATTCTAAAGAAAAATATAAAAACTCTTAAATAAATAAGATAATCTTTTAAGAAATATATAAATTTATGCATTGTGCTCTCTCCCTCTCCCTCTATCTATCTCTAGTATGGTTATATATGAGAGTAATATTAGCATAGATCTATCTTTTTAAAAACAATATGTCAAAAACACCCAATAGTGTATTCTTGATGTGCCTTTTTTAATTGGATTTATGTATTAAGTTAAACAAACACCTTGAGAATGAAAAAACTCAATCACAATTTATTTTTGAAGATTTGAAGTAGAGAGAAAAAATGATACATCATATGAAAGGGATGATAGTCTACAATGGAGTTGTGAGGGCTTTCTTGCAAGCATGAGTAGTTATGCAATATTTTTGGCCTATGTTGTTGCTATTGTGGCTTTAGGATTTTTTTGGTCTATGTAAGTTGTAGAAGGACTTTTGGCTAATTTTTTTTGTCTCCAATCACAAGATAAGGATGTTGGGTGTGAGCTTGAATTTTGTAATGTTTTCCTATTGGAAAAATGGTCAGCGCTCACCTCGGGATTCATGACATGGCTTAACTGCTTCATGTGTCTTCTATAAGTCTAGTGGTTGTATTGAGCATTAACAAGTTGATCTTTTGGTGCAATGACAACCACTACTTGTAACGAGTGGTATCAAATCTTGGTCATATGTTTGAATCCCCTCAGGTAATGCTGAGGGGGAGATTGTTGGAAAAATGGTTAGCACTCCCCTCGGGATTCGTGACATGGCTTAACCACCTCCTATGTCTTCTATAAGTCTAGTGGTTGTATCGAGCATTAACAGGTTGATCTTTTGGTACAATGGCAACCACTACTTGCAATATTTCCTAGTGATTAATCCAAAGACTATAGAAAAAGATGCCTTGTATCTAGAAAACATGCTTTGATATGAAAAATTATTTATATCTCGTATTTTTCAGAATTCTAGGCTAGAAGGAATGAGAATCCAAAAGGAGATGTGAAAGTAATTTTTGTTCCAAATGGTTACTTTTTCATGGGTTTTTCCTCAATAAAAAAGTTGCAATTCAATTTTTGAATTTGGGCCCTATTTTCATAGTCAAGGAAAGTTATTTATCAAACCCTTTGATATTATGGATGAGATCTCATCTAAGATCCTAGTTTCAATTTTTATTTTAATAGAGTTTTGGAGACAAGATATTTGCAATCCATAGAAACTATTATTGGAAAATATCTTGATCCTTTTTACCATACTTTGGCTAGAAAAAATATAACTTTTCTTACTTATGTGTGGAAATTAACTTGAACAATTCCCTTCTCATTTTTTTGGAAATTAAGGTGAGCGGGATAAATTAGACCCAAAAATATTTTATGAAGTTATATCTTTTTTTTTGGCTCATCATGAGTATGAACGCTTATAAAGAAATTTTTCAAAATTTGGACCTAAAATTACTCAAACATATCCTAAGGTAGAGGTAGCCGATTCGAAGGTAAAAGGGAAGACCCATATCAAAGTTGATGAGCTAGATAGAAATGGTCCAATTCATCCTAATGAAATATCACTCAAATAGAAATTATTTGAATTACTAGTACAAATATGTTTCTAAAGGAATTTATAGCAACAAATCTGATATTCTAGAAAAATGTGAGGATATAAATGCTATCACATGATATTAATATAGCTAACTAGGATATGCATGAACGAATATCAAATAACACTTTAAAAGATTATGAGTTTATTCCATCGCTTTAAATGTGATGCAGGAGCATCCTAGGATAGTTGGCAATTATGTGTCACCAAAAATATATTTATGTTTGGTTTCTGGTTGTTTCTTGGTGGTGTTCTTCACCAAATGGGTCTCAGTGTCCTATCATCGAATGGTGTTGGTTTCTCGGTGTTCTGGTTCACCGACTGGTTTATTTGATTTGTTTGGGCTTGACTGACTCGTACATTTAATTTGGGTCACATTCCTCGTGATGTGGATTGGTCGTTGGGCATGTGAGGACCTATATCTGGATTGATGCTTTCTTCTACATGCAGATTTAATGCTTGTTGCTAGCTGACTAATGGATAACACATTTCATGAGTTTGTTCCATGAAGCTGACTAATGTTTTGTATTTAAATTTTGTTGTAAAACGGACTTGTGGTAGAGTAGTATATAAGGAGGGTAGTTGGTTAGGAGAGAGAGGGGGAAGTAGCAGAGATAGATATGTGAATGTTTAGCAGAGCTAGTAGCTATTATGAGATTAGGAGACAAGGAGATTTCTTGGTGGCTTGCAAGCACAAGTTTAGATCTAGCTTGGTATTTCTACCAATTCCCGTGGTTGTGCAGATTTGGGCTAGATATAGGTGATTGTTGGATCCTGTGAGATATATGTTGTATTTGTTGATGTAATTAGTCATAACTGAGAAGGTCTTATAGCTCGACATGTTGCATGTAATGCTCGGTAAATGATGAATTACAGTTGATCTATATTTATATCTTGTTGTTTCTATGTATTTCCATTTTGTTGGTGTTGGCTGTAAGGTTTGGACTATATATTATTGGCTCCTCCATCCTTGACTCCGTTAGGTAGTATCAGAGAAAAGGTTGATCTAGTTAGCGAAGTTGATTTGGTTGATCCAAGTTACAGATCCATGTACCTGGACTTGGGAAACCTTGTCTGATTGTTCATGCAAGGTAGAAGGTTGCAATCTAACTTGTAGATAGTTTAGAGGTTGTCACAAGGTGGTCGAGTTGGGGTTTGCTGTAGAGGGTTTTTGAAGATCTTGGGAGATGCTTCCGAGAAGATTGGACCCTAGGGTGATTGCAGATCTCTATGATGTAGTGGAGATGAAGATAGAAGAAAAGATTATATTGAATGTCAAATCTGAAATGGCAATAATGAAGAATGAGATGGTTTTCGAGATCATGAGAGCTATAGATGGTATACTGAGGAACCTTGGAACCAAGAATGGTTATGAAGAATTTGTTGAAGATTTGGAGGCTACTGGATCGAGTGGAGAAGATAGATTTGATCGGTTAGAAAGATCTATGCTCGGTTGAGTACAAGTCACCGAATGAAGGTTTCTAATTTCTCAGGTACATTGAAACCTGAGGACCTAATTGATTGGATCAGTGAGTTAGAAGACTAATTTGAGCTAGAAGATATTGGAGATCTTCTTACAGTGAGGTTAGTACAGACAAAATTGAAGGGACATGCTTCTTTGTGGTGGAAATAAATACAAAGAGCTAGAGAAGAAGAAGGTAAGATAAAAATCACTTGGTGGAGGTTGATGGTGGAAAAATTGAAGGCTAAGTTCATTCATGTCAAATATAAACTTGAGTTATTCAAGAAATTTCAGAACTAAAGCAAAAGGAGATGATTGTGAAAGACTATACTGAGGAGTTCTACAAGTTGACTATTCGGTCTGGACATAGATAAATTTCTAAATAAAAGGTGGCTAGGTATGTTAATGGTTTGAGATTCAATATCCAGGATGAGATTGGTATGTTGAAGATTATTTTAGTAGAGGATTCTTACCATTATGCCCTAGAGGTAGAAGATAAGATGAAGAGAAGACATCATGGTAACTCTTGAGGGAAGGAGAAGCAAGAGCAGTCGGTAAGAGACAAACTGATAGTTGAAGATGAATCGAAACCTATTGAACCAAGGAGAAGAACATGTAGATTTTGATTCAAAGGTACTTGTTATAACTATGGAGAAGAAGGAAATATGCCTTTTGAGTGTACAAATATAGATAAGAAGCTCAATAGTAGTAGAAAATGCTGTGGTGAATGGGGAAATACCGAATGAGCTCAAGAAGGAAGAGAACTTGCTAGTTTGGAGAATAGTGCTTGGTAATAAGGTGATGAAGGAAGCCTTTCAATGGTGGAATTTTTTTAGAACTTGGTGCAAGTCTCTCGATAAGATTTGTAATGTGATTGTGGATGGTGGTAGTATTGATAACCTTGTTGCTAAGGAGATTGTTCAAAGACTTGGTTTGAAGAGAGTGAGACATCCTTGTCCTTGTAAGATCAATTGGGTACAAGATGAACATGTCTTGGAGGTGAGGGAAAAATGTTATGTTGATTTTTGGATTGGGAAATATGCAAATCAAGTGTTATGTGATATTATGGACATGAGTTCTTGTCATATATTGCTTGGTAGACCTTAGTAGTATGATTGTAGGGATGTACATGATTATTTCAAGAATTTATTCACTATTGAGAAGCGTGGCAATTTTTTTTCCCTGATTCCTTTGTAGGATACAGATTTCGGTGGACTGAACCTGAGCTTCAGTAGAATGACTAAGTTGAAGGATTCCGAAAGGGTTAGAGATCATCAAGGAGAATAGACTAATAGCATACCAAGGAAGGATTTGAGAAGGAAAAGAAAACAAAAGTGGATTCAAAGAAAGATTGTGTCAATTGAGGACTCGAAAGACATGTATATCAAGAATTAGTTTGGGATCTATGTGTTGAATCCTGAAACATGTTCATTGAGATACTGAGAACATCTATTTTGTACCTCAGGTGTCTGATATAGGAGAATCTTGGGGTACTTGGTAATCTTGTGTCACCAAAAATATATTTGTATTTGGTTTTTGGTTTTAGTAGTTACTCAGTGGATGAGTTTGGTGTTCATTTGTTGCTCGATGGTGTTCTTCATCAAATGGGTCTCAATGTCCTATCACCAAATGGTGTTGGTGTATGCACCCTAAAATGGTCACCTAGACTATGGGCCCCCATTCTTCAATTTATCAAATGATGAAACTAATTTATCAATTTCCTGAATCAATGCCTTGCAACATTTTCAATTCAAATCAATTTCTTTAATCAAATTGTAATTAATTCAATTATTCTAATATTTTCCTAAAGTCTGACCACTTTATCCTAAGTCTCATTTAATTAAAAGAACAAATCTCTTTTAAATAAATAAAAAATCTTTTAATTAAATAATGGAAACCACTTTGCTAAAAATAATAAAATAATAAAATAAAAAATAAAAAAGAAAAGTGTACTTTCCAAGAGATAGAATATTTTGACGTTTTGAAAAAGGTTTTTTCCTCTTTATCTCAATCACTCATCTTTTTGCCTCTTAACCATGCCTATTGATTTTGCCTCTTGAGAATCTTGAGCACATGGATCAACCAAGATTTAATCTCCACCATTGCTCATTTCTTTTTGCCTCTTAATCTTGACCGTCCATTTCTCTTTAAAAGGAATCCTCTCCTTCTCATTTAGAGATAGAAGATTTTATGTATTGTTATGTTGCAGGTTTGGAGAGCGATTTTGGAGGAGAGTTTGAGCACTTGAGCTTGAACATTGCAACTTCTCTTTTCTTGTCTTCTTCTCTCATGCTTCCATGGTAATCCATTTAGATTAATCTTGCACTTGCATATTAGATTAGATTCATATTTCCTTTCATAGAATAATCTTGCATAATCATTTCCTTTCATAGGTTAGTTTACTTTTATGCATTGTTATCATATAAAATAGCTTATATTTTCATTTGTATGCATACATGATGATCATGGTGACTATCATTCTTTCTTTTCCTCTTTGAATCTCTCATTTTATGGTGTACTTGCATGGGCACAAACTAGGTCTAAACTGAGGGCCTTCATCATAAACTCTTGCACTCCATGAATAGAGAGCTATGAGTCACCATTTGAGACCTCATTCTTGAGAAATCTTAGATATAATGACTCATAGAAGTGTGTCAATATTTTAGCACACATTTTTTGCGCCCACTGTGGGGCAAAATATTTAATTTCTGGCTTCATTTTATTTTTTTTCTAATTTTCATTCATTGTTCATACTTTTGTGCATCTCTGGTACAGATCCTCACATGACGTTTCTTGCTGTATCGCACCAAGTTGTGCTGGCATTAGCACCTCTGCATGCTACAAAGGCATTTTCTCATGTGGGACTGGGTATTGTCTAGCATGAAATTCTGACAATAGAGACCTAAAAATTTGTAGATTTACTTTTCACTTACTATTTTCTAACATTTAATAGTTGCTGTGACTATTTCCTTGATTCCATTTTTTGAGGCAGCATAGCAGTGGGTTGCATTTCTTTGGACTTGAGGTATTTTGTTGCATCTCTATAACATTTAGATTTTGGAAATAAAATGAATCTCTCATGTGTCTAGCTTGATTGTTTCTCGCTTTCATAGATCACACTTCAATTTTTCTCTAAATGGAAATAATGAATCTAGATTTACTTTCTTGCATATATGTCTCACATAGTAATTAGGCCCTATGAACACTATTTGTGGCGTTCTTGAGAGAGTGGGCTTCTTTCACTTGTTTTACATGTGAATCTCTTCTTGACGATAGAACCCCTTCTAGGTAGGGAATGACTTGCTATTATCTCATGGTTCTACTTGGTTTAGCCTTCAATCTTTGATGGTACATTCTCTCTTGGTCCCATTTAGAGAGATCAGTAGTCATTTTTGTTGGTATACAAGCCTTGGTTTATACTTCAATCTTTGATGGTACATTCTCTCTTGGTCCCATTTAGAGAGATCAGTAGTCATTTTTGTTGGCATATAAAACTTGGCTTAGTCTTCAATCTTTGATGATATGTTCTCTCTTGGTCCCATTTAGAGAGATCGGTAGTCATTTTTGTTGACATACAAACCTTGATGAGGTGATTGCAACTTAACGTGTCAATGGATTTTCTTACTATGTTTGAGTGAGGTGAAGAGGCTAGAGGATTATTCTTTGTTACCTTTTGGACACATCAGAAGCTTAGATTCTTGAATCCAAGCTAAGTCCCCATGTGGTCCTTTTTGTGAGTCTCCTTTTTAGAGAGGGTTAACCATACTAGACACTCCCTTTATTGGGTAAACCACGTAGATGGAACCTAAAGCAATAATAGCTATTCTTGCCATGGTAGCAAAGAATGCTATATAAATGTCCTTGTGGAATAAATCTCCACAGGTGTGGTTTCTTGTTGGGCTGTCAGATCTCATCAGCATCTCTGATTGATTAAATTATCAGAATATTTCAAAACCCCAGTGCACCCGGATTGGAGTTTGCCCACTTGAGATTGCAAAAGTTACAGGGTTGACCATTACTACGAACCATAGTTTAACCAACTTTTTCTTTGCTAGGACTATGTGCGTAACTAAAAAATATTTTGAGAACATACACAAGTAGAATCTTTAGGGAGTAGAGTACTATGTCACTATTCTTGTTCATGCGCAAGGTTGTTTTGTCCCTTGCTCATTGTTTGAAGACAATGGTTTGCTTGAAATCCCTAATTGTTGTCTTGCATGCCTGATCAATGATAAAAATCTATTAATGCATGTAGTTGGACATTTAAAATGAACAAAAATTGAGTTCCTGAGTTTACAACTTGCTATCAAGCAGTCTGATTCTATTTTGTCACCGGGTTCTATGTACACTCTCACACGAGCTTGCATTCCCTCGCGCGAACTGTGCATTTTCTCATGTGGGATTTCATATCCTCGGGCGCAATTTCACTGCCATCCTGTCAAAGACCTCTACTAGTTATTTTAGTCTGATCTGGTGTTTCTTCGTGTGAGTTTGGCATTTTCTCACGTAAGCCGTGGCATTTATTCACACGGCACTGCACTTCCTCACATGAAACTGTCCCACAATCTATCAAAATAGTGAGCTGATTCTTGTCATTTCTAGTCTTCCTTGGTCAATCCAGATTATATTAGGTTACTTACCCCACTATTGGAAGCCTATTTGCACCTTGGGTTCATGTGTCTTGACCTCTTGCACTAGTAATATTTGATTTCACAAGTGACCTTGCTTGGAGTCGGTAAGTTAGAAATCATCCTTGTTGAGAAGATAAACCTTTGGATCCTTTGATAACACACTTGGAGAGTTTTAGAAATCTCTTGTCCATTCACTTCCATCCAAATTCAAATTCAATCAATATAACTTGGGTAAATCATCCTCCTGATCCATATGTGCTAGGATATTCACCTGTTTAGTGGGCACCTTTGTGGCAGTGTTGGTTTATGCCTCTTGCAAAATTCTATCTTATCACCTCTCTTTTGGACAATTGAGTGCTTTTAATATCCTGGTTCAGTACCAACGTTTCTTAGGATCATCCTTTCACCTAGTACCTTTTCTTTCATGTTGGTTACATCAAGATATTAAGTAAATCAAGGAAAATGACCTCAAGTAGTCTTTGACCAATTACCCTTAGTTCAAATTCACCAAAAATGTAAGGGAAAAGAACCTGTATTTGATCAATCACCTAGGAACAACTCAGAAGTTTGGTTTGATCTCAAGAGTAATCTTAGTGAGTTGAGTACAACCTTAGCATCTTCTCACTTAGATATGGATATGAGTTACACAATGACTCGACAAGAGAGGGAAGAAATGGATAAAAGCCTTGATAACATATTCGAAAGACATAGAGATAATATAATATGTTTGGCAGTTCCTCTCGTGAAAATCAACTAGTCTCACCCATTATCTCTACTAGATATCTGGATGCACACCAAAGGGCTGAAAGAGATAAGAAGCAAGCCTATCAAGAAGAGCAATCACAACATGAAAGCCAAGATGATGAACCTTATGAAACTCATGTAAATGTGACATACACCAATGACTTGTTTAGGCATTCAAGACCAAGTTCACCACTCAAAACAACTTCAAGATACACAAGCAAAAGACTTAAGAGAATTGAGCATGAAAAGAAATCCTTCCTAGATGAACAAGCTGAAAAGGAAGAGAAATTTAGACTCCTAGAGTTAGAGAGACAAGCCTTGTTTGAGATAGAAAGGAGAACTTCATAAGAAGAGTAGGATAGACTCTTGGCTCAACAACTTAATGATCAATTCAACAACATGTGTGTTGGTGGTGGAAAAAAGTCTCCTCCATCCACTCCTCCTAAGACTCCATAGAGTGGAAGATGTTCAAGAACACCTTCACAATCTCCTAGCCTAGAGGAAGAAGGGCTTCACAACATGATCATTATAGGAGATGAATACCTCCTAGGAACTCAAGACAACCTTCAAAATGCACTCACCATGGTTCATAATATGGGGGAAGTAGCTCAAGTTTTGACCTCAACTCCCAAGATTTCATGAAGATACAACAAGAACCACTCTTCCAGCAGTATGTGGAGAGATACTTGGAGCAAAATAAGGACAAGTTCCTAGAGAGTTTAATCAACCAAGGTGCCAAAGCCCCCTACAACTTTGATGTGGACAAGAAGATCAAGAAGCAAGGTCCATCTCAAGAAGAAGAGATCAAACAACTTAAGAATATGATGGAAAAAATGTTGGCACCCAAGAGTTCATTCTCGCTTGATTCGATTTGTCCTAATCCTTTTGACAAGAGTGTGAGGATCAAAGACTTTCCTAGAAAGGTTGAGATCCCTCAATACGAAAAGTATGATGGGAATGGAGATCCACATGTTCACATGCATCAATTCTATATCATGAGTTTTGAGTTTCATCAAGATGACTTGTACCTCATGAGATTGTTCCCAAGGAGTCTTAAGGATCAAGCGATGGAATGGTTCACCAACATAACTCCCCCCGTTAAGAATTTCAAAGATCTTCTCCATAGATTTGTCCAAAACTTTGCATACAACCTTTCAAGATCTGTCACCATGTTGGACTTATGCAACTTAAAGCAAAGTCAAGGGGAATCCTTTATCACTTTCTTGCAAAGGTGGAGATGAAAATGCTCTTGCTACTCTAGGACCATCCCTGAAAATGAAAAGATTGACATCCTTGTTAGCAACTTGGTTCTCGAAATGTAGTATGAAGTTAGGAAAATGGTTTTTGATTCCTTTGACACCATGGTTGAAACCGCATGTAGGATTGAGGATGTTTTGAGAGAAGGAATTTTGACCAGACATGGAAACAACAACAGCAACAATGGTCAAAATAATAACAACTCTAACAAGGATAAAGGAAAAAACTCACATTGGAATAGGAACAAACAAGTGGTCGATGATGGAGTTGTGGACTCCTCTCAACCCAAAGACCAAGTTGTTCTTCACTTGTCTAGTGCTATTCAAGCCATGAAACTCAATGCATCTAATCAACAAGAGCACAAGCCAAGATATCAAGATAAGCCCAAGAAAGAGAGACGTCAGTTTTCAAAACTTGGTGATTCATATGAGGATGTCTTGAAAACACTCATTGCGAACAACCTTGTACATCCTCAAGATCCCACAAAGCATTATATACCTGATGTTAAGCCACATTGGTGGGATGAGAAAGCCTTCTACAAGTTTCATAATGACATTGGACATGATATTGAAAATTGCTGGAAACTTAAACATATCATACAAGATCTCATCAAGAATGGAAACTTAAGGTGGATGGATTGAACACCAATGCCGATCATAAGGCATTCAAAGAACCTTTGCCCAAGTATGAGAAGGGGGAAACCTCTAAACCTAAGAATGGCAAGGCTGAAGTCCATTACACTTACACAGTTGTAGAGAATGTTGTCAACATGCTTGAAGTTGTAGAAGAAAATGTCAACATGATGAGGAATAAAGATCCCTATGGTTATGATCTAGACATGGACTCTCCTCCTATCTTTGATGAAGAACCTGTTGTGGTGGTAAGGGGTCCTAACTCTAGAATTTCATTCCAAGCTCTCAATGCTGTCACATGAAGTCAAGGTCCCATTGTCATTAAAGGACCCAGTTTGAGTCAACCAAGTAAACCAAAACAAGTGGCATCCAAGAATGTCACCTCTAAACTAGTAGTTAATCCAAATTTGAGCTATAATCTTGTCGATCAATTGCAGATAACCCCAACTCAAATTTTGATCTTTGAGCTCTTAGAGTTGTCCTCGAGACACAAGAAAGTCCTTGAGGATGCTTTACGCGCAATGAATGTCCCTAACAACTTACACATTGATAAATTCTGGAACATGGTTAACCATATTGCTAGCCCTCATTACCTTACCTTTTCAGAGGATGATGATAAAGCCTTAAGCCCTCCACACAATCTCCCTCTTCATATTGAAGTCATGATCTAAAAAACCCATGTTAGGCACATGTTGATTGATGGGGGTGTTGGGATTAATATTTGTTCCTTGAGTCTTTTTAAGACATTGGGTTATTCTAAACAAGTCATAGATATGAGAAAGAAAATCACTATCGAAGGCTATGATGAGGTGGAAAGAAGTTCCAAAGGGTTGGCCATCCTTCCTGTTAGGATTAGCCCTGTTGAAAAGGATGTTTTATTTCAAATTGTTGATGCTGGTCCCCTTACGTGCAATATCTTACTTGGTAGACCATGGATTCATGATATGAAATTAGTTTCATCTACCTATCATTAGTGTGTTAAGTTCCCCTACAATGGAGCAGAGATTTGTATACTTGGGGATAACACTTTATCTGTTAACTCAATTTCAGCAAGTACTCATGTTCCCCTCAATAGAGAAGCATAAGACTTCAATGTGACCTTAGTAGAATGTAAAGACAAGTTCAAGTTAGTAGACCTTGGCATAGGGGGGTATCAACTCAACTCCCTCAAAAAGCTACCAATTTCACCTAGGTCTTATGGTAGGCCTTCACAAGAAATGAGACCTTCCTCTTCAGCTATGACTTTATTTGGCACATTTGTAGAGTCCTCAGTGTCTATTCAAGATGAGAAAGAAGAGGTGGCTATTAAAGACTGGATTTATAGAGAAGAGAAATACATGCATAATGAGAACTTCTCTCCCTCTCCTAAGGATAATGGAAGAGGGTATACTTTTGAAAAAAGATGGGCTATCCTGGACATGGCCCTCTTAGTCATAGATTGGATGCTAGAGCTAAACCTCTTGATCATGCTCTTTTTGGACACAAGTCTAAGAAGACAGTTGGCCTAGGATTTGTGAATCATGACAAGAACATTGCTCCTATCCTTGATGAGTCAGATAGTGAAGATGAACTAGAATACATACTTAATTTGAAAAATCAGCAAGATATGTGTGAAGATTGGGTCCCTTCCACTAATCTCCTTTGGGGAGATTCAGATAGTCTAGTCACTCATGCGACAATTGCAACCTTAGAACAAGATGAATCAGATGTAGAAGATCCTATCAGAGAATGTCAATGAAAGAATATTGTTCATTTGATGGAAAGAGAAGGTGTTACCCTTGATGACATTAGAGCTTCCACATCAAAACGTCCCAAATCTTCATGGTGTAAACATCCTAGTCGAAGTTCAGAAACAAGTTCATATGAGTATGAATGGGACTCCTTCTCAGAGCCTTCTATAGTTGACATGGATGTTGATGTCATCCACACTTATAGTTCTCAACCCAAGGTAGCTGATGAGTCATGTGTAGGATTAGAGGATTTGAACCCACATGTTGCCTTAGTGGATGATTCTTCACTTGTTAGGATGAATCCTAATTTGGGTGGCTTAGAAGGATACTTGATAGACACCGACCCTTTGGTCACCAGAGATGATATCTTTTGCATTCACAACCTTGAACCAGTCATTGAATTACCTCTTGTTCATCCTAACCTCATTGATTGGTCCCAACTCTATCAAGAACCTAAGCTCTTAACATTCCAAAATGATTATGAGATAACCTGTTACTTGAATGCCATTAAAATTGTAGTCTCTTCTACCAGTGAACTAGCTACCAGCATGACAGGACCAGACATCAAGTACCTTAGTCACAAATGAAAAGAAAATAAAATCAAAGGAATACAAGTTCTGATGGAGAAAACCACTGTGTGGTGGTCTCAGAACAAAAATAAGTAAAAATAAATGACGTATCCAAGGGTGAAAACCTCTCCGAGTCACCTATGGATGAGGTACTTGATCATCTCCCTAGCTAGTTTCAAGATAGATCTTCAGTGCTTATCGAGCCAACACAAATGGTCAATTTGGGTATAGATGAGGCTCCATAGATAGTACACTTGGCTCAGTCCTTGTCACCATAAGAAAAAGAAGCTTACACTAAGTTCTTACAAAAAAAGAAGATCAACTTTGCATGGACTTATTCAGATATGCTAGGGTTAGACACTAATCTTATCATGCATCACTTGTCCATAGCTCCGGGTGTAAAACCAGTCAAACAAAAATTGAGAAAGATGCATCCTCACATAGCTCTTCTAGTCAAAACATAATTAGAGAAACTCCTTGGTGCAGGATTCATAAGAGCTATTGACGATGCTGAATGGATATCAAATATTGTACTAGTTTCCAAACATGACAAATCCATTCAAATTTGCACATATTTTAGAGATGTCAATAGAGCATGCCCAAAGGATGATTTTCCACTCCCTAATATAGACATGATAGTGGACATGACTACGAGTTATGAGATTTATTTCTTGATGGATGGTTTTTTTTGATACAATCAGATTAAGATAGCTCCTGAAGATCAAGAAAAGACTGCATTCACTTGTGCATGGAGTACCTATTGTTGGAACGTTATGCCTTTTGGATTAAAAAATGTAGGAGCCACCTATCAACAAGCTATGACAACCATTTTTCATGACATGATGAATAATAACATGGAAGATTATGTGGATGACACTTTGGCCAAGTCTAAGAAAAGAGACACACATTTAGATGATTTAGAAGTCATTCTAGATCGCATGGAACAATTTCAACTAAGATTAAATCCTTAAAAGTGTCCATTTGGTGTCACCTCTGAAAAACTACTAGGATTTATCATTTCAATAGAAGGAATAGAGGTAGACCCTAAAAAGGTCCAAGAAATCATACATATGCCACCTCCTAAAAACATTAGTCAAATGAGGATTCTTCAAGGACACCTTCAATCCATAAGGAGGTTCATTTCACAGTTGGCAGATAGAGCTCAACCTTTCCACAAGAACTTACAGAAATGAGTCAAATGTGTTTGGAATGAGGATTGTCAAAGGAGCATGGATAAAATCAAGAAATACTTGGCAAATCCTCCTATTTTAGTGCTTCCTATCCCAGGGAAACCACTTATTCTATACATTTCAATGACAAAATCTTTCTTGGGGGTATTACTAGC
This sequence comes from Chamaecyparis obtusa, assembly GCA_027943335.1. NCBI lineage: Eukaryota > Viridiplantae > Streptophyta > Pinopsida > Cupressales > Cupressaceae > Chamaecyparis > Chamaecyparis obtusa. The sequence goes on along the minus strand of BSBK01010603.1, from coordinate 20,763 downwards.
TCAACTTGATGAACATGGGAAAGAAAGAGAAATATACTACATTGGTCGTACTCTTATTTCATATGAGGTTAACTACACCAACATCGAGAAAGCTTGCCTTGCAGTTGTGTTTGCTTCCCAAAAGTTGCGACATTACATGCTTGCGCACACAATACACCTCATAGAAAAAATTGATCCACTCAAGTATTTACTAGGTAAGGTTGCCCTCATAGGTAGACTTGCTAAATGGATGATGATCCTTTCTGAGTTTGACATAGAGTACATTAAGCATAAAGCAATCAAAGGACAAGCAATAGCAGATCAATTGGTTGATTTCCCAATACAAGATAGTGTACCTATTCAAGTTGACTTCCCAAATGAGCACCTCATTTATATGACTGATAGAACATGGAAGATGTTCTTTGATGGATCCTTTATGCAAAATGGTTTAGGAGCTGGTGTGTTGTTTGTTTCTCCTCATGGGTACATGATTCCTAGGTCTTACAAGTTATTATTCCCATGTAGAAACAACATTGCTAAGTATGAAGCTTTAACAAATGGACTTAGGATGGCCATAGAATGGAGAATCATAGAATTATACATCTATGGGGATTCACATCTGATAATCAACCAAGTCAATGATGAATATCAAACAAAAGATGAGAAAATGGTACCTTATAAGAAAATGGTTGATTCCTTGAAATGATACTTCACATTTGTCATGTTTTAGCAAATCCCTAGAGCATAAAACAAAGTAGCTAATGCTATGGATACACTTTCTTCACTCCTTCAGTTATAGCAACATGAATTTAGATTTGAATTCCTGGTGGAAGAGCTACATCACCCTATCTATGACTCCCAAGAAAGTCATGTTATTTCTACCCTTGTTGGTCGTGAGTCATCCCATTATGGTGCTATTTACTCATACCTTTGTGATGACATTATCCCTAAAACCTTTAACCGACTGTATGCAGAAACCTTAACCGAAATGCCTCTCGTCATTCCCTTATCTCAGGCAATTTGTATAGGAGGGGTCTAGATGGAACACTTCTTAGATGCTTAGAAAAGGAAGAATCTAACCGAGTGTTAATTGAAATTCATGAGGGCATCTATGGGGGTTATTCCAATGGTCTTGCCCTGGTCTAAAGGTTGCTTAAGGTGGGGTACTATTGGCCTATGATGCAGATTGATGTAGTAGCTTTTGCAAATTCATGTGAAAAGTGTCAAAAACATGGTAAACTGATACATGCTCCAAGCATGGAGCTCATTACTTCTATATCTCATTGGCCATTTCAGTGCCGGGCCTTTGATCTTGTTGGGAAGATTCATCCCAACTCATTAGGTGGACAGAAGTTTATCATCATTGCTACTGATTATTTCACTAAATGGGTAGAAGCTGTCCCACTTTCTGTTGCCTCGGGCAAGACAATATCTCTATTCATTCTGAACCATATCATCTGTCGATATGGAGTTCCTTCTGAGATTATCACTAACAATGTAGGCCAGTTAAAAAATAAGGACCTTAAACAACTCTGCAAGAAATTCAAAACTAAGAAACATTGGTCCTCCATTTACTTCCCGCAAGGAAATGGTCAAGCAGAGGCATCAAACAAAACCATTCTTAAAATCCTACATAGAACAGTTTGTAAGAGTGGTAGAGATTGGCACTTACAGATAAATCTGACTTTGTGGGCATATAGAATAGGTATTTGTACTCCTACTGGGGCTACTCCTTTTTCCCTTACATATGGCATTGTAGCAGTGTTACCTTTAGAGGTTGAGATTACTTCACTTAGAGTTTCCCTCAAAGGTCTCGTTACAGATGAAGACTACTGCACCATGAGACTTCAAGAGTTAGAACTTCTAGATGAGAAATGTCAAGCATCATTTGACCATATGAGGGTTTATCAAAAGCACATGTTCAAAGCCTTCAACAAAAAGGTTTTCCCTAGAGAATTCCAAGTGGGAGATCTTGTCCTATGTGAAAATTCTAACAATCAACAAAATAGAGATCAAAAGGGCAAATTTGAACCTAATTGGCTTGGACCTTATGTCATTACAATAACTTTTGGGACATGTGCTTATTTATTATCTACTACAGAGGGAGAGCAACTCCTTGATCCTATCAATGTCTTGCACCTGAAGAAGTTCTATCCATGATGACCATTCTGTCTGGGGGCATCCTTTGTACATACTTATTGATCCTAAAAAAATCCAAAAAAATGATATATTGTCAAAAATTCAAAAAAATCAGAAAATGTCTTGAAAAAATGATTATCTTAGTGAAAACCTAGCAATAGGCACTTTGATGTATCTCCAAAAAAATTATATATTCCAAAAATACCAAAAAAAATTCAAAAAATAAAATAAAATAGAAAAAGTGCCTTGGTGAAAACCTGGAAACAAGCGCCTTGGTACCAAAAATATAATTTTTTTAAATAAAAATGTCCTGAAAAAAATAAAATTTTTTTCCAATAAAATCCAAGTGGTGAAAACCTGGAAATGAGGGCTACTTGAGGCCTTTGCACCCTTTTTTCTTAGCATGCATCCTCAACACTTAACCTTTCTCCATCATTCCTTGTCCTTATTGCCTTGGTTTGGAATTGGTCTGTGTCTTTGTCTAGGGGGCATAACTATGTTAGCTTTGGTCTCTTGGATGCATTCATCTTTAGGACACCACCCCAACTGTGTTTTTCAACACAACCTCTGACATTGAGTGTTTTTCAATACTTCTTAGTTTGGTCTTACCCAGTTTTGTCATGTGATCTTACCTGCTTGCAAGCATTCGCTCCTTATCCTCAGAACTTAGTATCAATTAACACACTTAAATTTTTAAACACAACACTTAATGCTTGAGCTATGCCATGATTTTTTCTTTGTGTGCTAACTGTTATTAATTTTTGTTGAGTGTCCTTGTCTAATAAGTCTCTTCGGTATGCATAGCTAGAGGACTTGGGACATGGGGCATGTTTTTATTTTGCTTTCTTTTTGTGGGTGCAGTCTTAAAACTCTCTAGTGTCTCTTGTTGTTCCCTTGAAACACTTAGGAGATTTGAGGCATCCTCCTTGATTTTTTTTTGACAACCATTCTTATGTTCATCATGGCATCTGTGCTTTGATGCGAGCGTGGTTTTGCTACATTAAATTGGGTAAGCTAACATCAAAGTCATCTTGACCTTTATGTCTTTGATGCTTATGTTAGAATATTTCCACATTCCAATCCGATATAAATTGCATTCATATCTTCATAGTTATGCTTGTGACTGGTGATGATTGTGTGATTTTTTGATGTCTATTAATAATGGCCCAATGATGAAAATAAGTTTCTTAACATTCTCTAATGAATGATGAACACAAAATCCTATGTTACAGTTTCTCTATTGCAAGTACACCTTTTCATTTTCATGTAGCTTGCATTGTTAGACTTCATGTTAATTTGCATTTTTAGGTTGCATTATGAGTTTGAGAGGGTTTTCCTTCATCTTTCTTTTGAATTTTTAATCAACTGTGGTCATGTTTTGATCTTTATTTCCTTATCTTCTTTCACGATCTCAATCAAAATTTCCTATCTTAAACAGTTGATTGATTTTGGGGCATTCTTTTTCTTGAGGCAAATTCTCTTTCTTCTCTCCATTTCTTTTCACCTCTTCCAAACTTCTATCTTCCATTCGCTTTCACCCCACTTCTTTTCTTCTAATTCAACATTGGGGCATAATATTTCATGCTTGATGATCAACCTTGGTTCCGTGATCCTTATATCTTTCATCTTACATTAAGAACCTTATCTTTAGTTCAATTTGATCAAATTTATCAATTTTCTATTTCTCCTCTATCTCATTTCAATTTCGGTCACGAGGGGGCAGTACCTATCAAACTTCAATCCTTGATTTAGCTTTATCAAACTTATCAATTTCTTCACTTGGGGAAACCTTGCTTGAGACTTGACAATTACCTATTTATAAGGGTGTTGGCCTTGTTTTTTTTTCAATCAGCTTATCTTTGTCCTGATGTGTTCCTGTCTGTCGATCACACATTTGGGTTGTTTTGTGATCCCAAATCGATCTCACATTTCAACTTCATTCTTTGACTACATGTGTTCCCATGAAGATCACACATTACCCAAAGAGGGGCAAATGTATGCACCCTAAAATGGTCGCCTAGACTATGGGCCCCCATTCTTCAATTTATCAAATGATGAAACCAATTTATCAATTTCCTGAATCAATGCCTTGCAACATTTTCAATTCAAATTAATTTCTTTGATCAAATCATAATTAATTCAATTGTTCTAATATTTTCCTAAAGTCTGACCACTTTATCCTAAGTCTCGTTTAATTAAAAGAATAAATCTCTTTTAAATAAATATAAAATCTTTTAATTAAATAATGGAAACCACTTTGTTAAAAAAAATAAAAATAAAAATAAAAATAATAAGAAAAGTGCACTTTCCAAAGAGATAGAATCTTTTGACTTTTTGAAAAAGGTTTTTGCCTCTTAACCATGCCTGTTGATTTTGCCTCTTGAGAATCTTGAGCACATGGATCAACCAAGATTTAATTTTCACCATTGCTCATTTCCTTTTGCCTCTTAATCTTGACTGTCCATTTCTCTTTAAAAGGAATCCTCTCCTTCTCATTTAGAGACAGAATATTTTATGTATTGTTATGCTAGAGGTTTGGAGAGCGATTTTGGAGGAGATTTTGAGCACTTGAGTTTGAACATTGCAACTTCTCTTTTCTTGTCTTCTTCTCTCATGCTTCCATGGCAATCCATTTAGATTAATCTTGCACTTGCATATTAGATTAGATTCATATTTCCTTTCATAGAATAATCTTGCATAAGCATTTCCTTTCATAGATTAGTTTACTTTTATGCATTTTTATCATATAGAATAGCTTCCATTTTCATTTGTATGCATACATGATGATCATGGAGACTAGCATTCTTTCTTTTCCTCTTTGAATCTCTCATTTTATGGTGTACTTGCATGGGCACAAACTAGGTCTAAAATGAGGGCCTTCATCATAAACCCTTGCACTCCATGAATAGAGAGCTATGAATTACCATTTGAGACCTCATTCTTGAGAAATCTTAGATATAATGACTCATAGAAGTGTGTCAACATTTTAGCACAAAGTTGGTTGCTCGATGTTCTAGTTCACTATCTGGTTTATGTGATTTGTTTGGCTTGTGCATTTAATTTGGGTCACATTCCTCGTGATGTGGATTGGTAATTGGGCATGTGAAAACCTATATCTAGATTGATTCTTTCTCCTATGCAGATTAAATGCATGTTGCAAGCCGATTGATGGATAACACATTTTATGAGTTTGTTCCATGAAGTCGATTGATGTTTTGTATTTAATTCTTGTTGTAAAGAAGACTTGTGGCTGAATAGTATATAAGGAGGGTGTGGGTAGTTATTTAGGAGAGAGGGGGAAGTAGCAAAGATAGATATGTGAATGTTTAGTAGAGCTAGTAGCTATTGTGGACTTAGGAGACAAGGATATTGTTTGGTGCCTTGTGAGCACAATTTTAGATCTGCCTTGGTGTTTCTACCAGTTCCTGTGGTTGTGGAGATCTAGGCTAGCTAGGTGATTGTTGGATCCTGTGAGACTTATGTTGCATTTTGTGATGTAATTAGTTGTAACCGAGAAGGCCTTACAGGTTGGCATGTTACATGTCATACTTGGTAAATGATGAATAACTCTTAATTTCTATTTATATCTTGTTGTTTCTATGTATTTTCTTTGTGTTGGTGTTGGCTGCAAGGTTTGGTGTCCATTCTTGGATCCTCCATCCTTGACTGCGTCAGAATTTAAACCCCATTGTTGAAAGGAAATAATTCTATTCCTTTGAATTTGATGTAAAGGATGCAAAGGAATTCAATGATATATCAGAGACACTACTTTATATAGAGGAAAAAGATTAGATGAAAAATAAATTTCTCTCTTGTTAGAACTTTAGTAAAAATGGAATAAGAAATCGGATCTTGACGATGGTTCAAAATTTGAAAGGGAAAATGATGAAGAAAAAGTTATGTTGATTAGTGATTCATTGGAGGAATTAAGTATCATTTAAATGACTAACACTAATTTCTTTAACCTATGAATTGATAATTTTATCTTAGAATGTGGGGATTTGAGTAGTTTATTTTAAGAAAGAGTTTCTCAAGATCCACTATAAGAATGTAGATTAGATGCAGGTTTCACTCAAGAAATAAAGTTGTTTATGAAAGATATGATTATTATACCCTTTATTATTTTGAAACATGGTCATTGTATATGTATTGGGCTCTTGGTAATGGTCGTGGAGTGGCTTTATTTTGGAATCCTTGTAACATTACTGCATCTTGGTTCTTAGGGAGCATATATTTAATTTCATTGATCTAGTATGCTACATTTTTTCAAGTGAAGCTATCCTAATCACAAATGTGTATGCACCTTCAAATGTACTAGGTAAGTTTTTACTTTTGGCCCATTATAGATTTATTCATTCTCTAATATCTTCTCTCACATGGATATTAGGAGGGAATTTTAATGTAATAGCTAATCTAAATGAGAAAAAAGAAGGCATCGATCATGTTGGACCTTCAACTTTATTGAGAGAGTAATTTATTTCTTAAAATTTAGTGAATGTGGTGTCAAGATATGGTACCTTCAAATAGACGAATAGAATATGTAGAGATAACTCAATTTTAAATATATTAATTGGGTAAGTGCACCAAGATGGTGTGCAAAAAGGGGGGTAATAAGCGGCCACCTTTTTTCTAAAACCGGGTAAACCTAAGCTTTGAAGTAAAATTTGAGGGTCATGCACTCAAAATTAAGATTTGTCAAAAGAATAAGGATTGCAGTACTCTGAATCTAGTTTCTAAACTACTAATTTTTTTTGAAAATGGATAAGATTAAGAGGGTCAAATCTGTCACGCATGAGAAATTGTCCCTGATTTTTTTAGAAAAATATAACATAGTTATTTTCGTGCACTTCACAAAAGGTATAGTTAGATTTAGTATTTTTAAAAAGCCTTTAGTAAGATGGTAGGTAAGAGTGGGATCTAGAAATTGTGTACTTTTAAATAATTTTTCATTAAGTATTTTTTTTTAATGATTTTTTGAAGTGGTTGCATCCTGAAAATCTAGTACCTATTCGTGCATTGGGCATAACTTGCATCAAAATAATTGAAAATGCAACCTTTTTTTAAAAAAAGTATATAGAACCAAGTGTAGAATAGTAATGTGTAATTTGTTTTTGAATTTGGTCAAGTAGATCAAAATTTATTAAGAAAATGGTATATGTATGTCTCTGAGGATTGTCAAGACACTGGTAAAGAAAATTAAACTTTACTATGCTAATGTTGTCCAAAAATAGAAAATTTATATGGTTAGAAAGATGAGAAGATGTGTAAGATTATGGTGGTTATTTTAAGGTACCCACTTGATCATTTGTAAACCTGATGATGAGGAATTCAAGAAATCATCTTGGAAGATGAAAAAAAAATGTAAAGAGACCAAATAGGAGGTAAAATGGGCATGCAAGCCTTAGGGTCATTTTCCAACTCTCTTACCAAGCCATAACATGTATGGGTTCCCATGTGCTAAATAACCCGCATGGTTTTTGAAAAACCAAAAGTACCATTCCAAGTGTGGGATATGTAGAACTAAAAGCATCATTTTTACTTCTACTGTAAAACCCACGTAGGTTATGAAGAAATAAATATATATGCTTATAAACTTAGCATACACTACACATATGTATATACTTACATATTTAATATATGTATATGTATGTATATATGCACATATATAGATATAGATATAAATATATCCTCCTTGAGCTCTCTCTCTCTCTCTCTGTCTCTCTCATAACAAACTGATTATAATTTTTTATTTTTTTTGGTAAGGTTAAAAAAAAAACTTATAGTTTTTCATAACCCGCATGGGTTATGAAGAACTAAAAGTTTTTTTTAATTATATTTTTTAGGCTTGACATGACTCTATTTTTCCAAGCCTAAATGTTTTTAATTTCAAATAACCCGCACATGTTTTATAAATTTTGAGTTTTTTATTTCATGTGGCCACTTTTTGACCATCAACTTTGTGCACTTACCCAATTACATCCCTACTCTTTCAACATTGAATTAGTGATAGATATACTTCCATTTTATAATTATAGGTTAAAAGATATCTAACCATTAACCAATCAAATTCTCACTTATTTAGTTGTATTACTCCTAGAACATCCTCCTTTCATGTTCTAATTTGTTTGGCTTCAATATTTAGATTTATTTGATCTCATGGAGAATTGGTGAGTTCAAGGAAGTTCTTATTGCAAGACAACTATGTATGCCTTTTATAAGAGGATTCAATTTTTTATATAGAAGGTTAAGAAGTGGAACACATGTTGTTTTGAATACTCTTTTTCATTCAAAATTTTCCCTTTAGAGGTAGCTAAACAAAATTGCTTCCCAAATAGAAGTGATATTAATAATAACTCATGTAATGATTGAGAGATGTATTGGTTTAAATAAAAGGACATTAATCATGGTGAAAGTAATGATCTATCTATTAGTAGTTCCATCTCAAACATAGATGTTACTTTTAAGTAGACTAGATCCCCTTATCATATAACTCTCTATTTTATGTTCTATTCCTACCATTTAACTATGCTAAATTATCAAAGATACACACAACATTTTTATTAGAAGATGAATGGTTCAAACTTTCCTTTGTATGTTGTGGGACCTATCTCTATTTATTTGATAAAAAATTGTAAATAAAAGTAAACTGGGCTAATAAATAAATTGTACATAAAGATAAAGAAGCTTAAGAGTTTACAAAAGAAGATCTAACAAGAACTTACATACAAGATCAAGGGAAGCCATCCAACTACTCAAATATTTCAAAGAAATCTTCAGGAGAAATATCAAATTATTGGATACTAGAAGTCAACACAATTAAATAAAGCTTTCAACAAGCTTGCAACCCAACATGAATAATAGGATGAGATCTACAAAATTCCAACCAAAAGAAATCTCCTAATATGAGGAAAAGCTTGGTGAAAGAACTATATGTAAAGGAACTATCATTGAAATTCACCATGTGATATAGTATCAACCAAGAATATGATAGATGCTCAAAGAAACTCTAGGAATTGGAAATGGTGGTGGAAAGGTTCTCTCAAAGTGAGAAGGAGATCTACAAATAGCCAAATTAAATAAAGGTGTCGCATAAAAATTTATTGAATCCTCTTTTAAGGAGATCTACATATATTGTGCATAGGTCATGTCACAAGAAATTAACTACCATCACTTCACATAGTAAGACATAAAAGAAATAACACTCAAAGGTATTTCCCTTGATATTTTCTTTTACTTATGCCATATGTCTAACCCAAATGGAATAACCACCATCATAAAGGAGGAAAATAGAATTTTCCACACTCACCATGACCTTTTGGGTAGTGTACTTGCAATACATGCAACATGTATGACATCATATTTTCCTCATGTGAGTAGATGTTCACATGCATATTGATAAATTTCCAAATAAATATTAGCTATATATTTGCAAATTAAATATGTGGGCATAATTTTTTATACAAGGCCTTTAAGAGTTTGTTTATTTAGCATGAAGCCAAGAGTAAAAGTTTTAGTTGTCTAATTAGCACCTTACCTTTCACATTGTTATTAACTCTATGGCTTAGTATAAAATTTACAAAATTTAGCTTTATTGTTTCAAGACCTAATGGAAAAATTGGAAATGGTATATTGACACACCATTTCATAAATATAAGCTTTGCAAGAGCTATTATTAGCTCTCTATGAATTTTTCTATGGTTCCTATTTTAAACTAGAGATGGTTGTTGCGGTCCTCTTTGAGTTTTTGGTAGCACATATTTCAAACTATTTGGTAAGATTTTCTAAAGAAAAATCTTTCTTTCTTGGTGTATTTTTTCATGGCCTTCTAGTTGGTGCTAGATTAACTCTATTGAGATCAATGATCCTTAATGCTTATATTGTGGTCATTAGGAGACTCTTAAGTGAATTTTCTGTTATTTTTCTTAGATCCTCGACTGCATGGGATTTGTTCTATGATTTTTTTAATCACTTTTGAGCTAAGCCATTCTCATGCCTTATTATTTTGTTGAGAAATTAACCTAGAACCCCCTCTAGATAGTATTTGACATGTTTTAAGGTGAAAATTCATTTTAGCTCTCATATGGAAGGATATGAATTCTATTTTAATTTATACATATCTAGTTGATATTAATTTCTCACTTTATACTAAGACAATGTTTTCTTCTAATATTCTTATGCAAATTGACATGCAAACAAACAAGATTGCATTTGAGGCACTAGTATATATTTAGGTACTTCTTGAATCATTGGTGAAATGATCCATGAATTATTACCAAAGTCCCTCTACCTCTTGCATCTAGCTGATGCCATTCCTTACCTCATGAGTGGTGTTGAGGAGACAACCAATTTTCTCATGATGAACAAGATGCATGTTCTCATGCTTCTTAGTCTTGTGTGGGAAGATTCAACTATCAATCGTGGAGAGGATAGTCCTAGCCTATTTGCCACTTTATTTTCTTTTTAATAGGATCTTGACCATGCGTTTGATGGTTCTCCAAAGACTGACAAATTGCCTCAACATGTTCTTGATATATTTTACATGCTCATGATATTTAGCCCCCTAATGAAGATGAAAATAGATAATGATGACAATGATGGTTGGTAGTCCCTCACAAATACTATAGACCTCATTCATGTAGGACTCACCAAATGATTAGGACTCACCAATTCCTCCTAGCATATTAGCCCTTGCCAAATAGTAACCGATTTTTTTTAAAAAAAAATTTAGATTTAATTCTCTTTGAACTTTGAAAATGACTTCTTCTAACACCTTCTTTTATGAATACACATAATTTTTTCTACAAATAGTAATCCTAAGACTTGTTCATTAAAATTACAATGATATCAATTCAAATAAAAACAATTATATTCCAATTTATAAATTAATAATAAAATATAGTCAACGAGGAATAATCCCTAAATTGACAATTGAAACAAATTTCACACCTCCCATATTATCTTTCACAACCACTCAACTTGATGCTAAAATTGATTGGACTTGTATTCCATAGACCTTTTGTGGACCCTTTGACATACAGCACAAGCTGGAAAGTTTTACCCTCTGCTTGATTCTTCTGGCTTAAATACTAATATAATGACAGAAGGACCTTAGCGATGGACGAAAAATGGGCAAGATTAGGCAGCTACAGGTTCTTATTCAACTGAAGTTTTTTGGTTGGAGATACTCTTTCGTTGGACATTTGAAATGGGATTCTTGAGCGCAAATAGAAGTAGCTGATATATACAGTATAGCATGCAAAATTAACAAATAAGGCAATTTTTTTGGTGTCTAGTGTCTATTTGGTGAGTCAACACAATAAACCAGACTTTCCACAATCCTGTATATACTTGTTGACAGACTTTCCACAATCCTGCATATCAGCGCTCAAAGTAAAAGCTCTTGATTATATTCGAATAATATGCTAACACCTGTTCTATGACAGAATAGTATAGCTGTCTTATTTGACTTACATGCCGTTTGTGCTGTTTCACAATGGTGATAGCATTCTTATTTAATTATGGGTAGTCATCATCAATACTAACAATTTTAATGCCACAATTATTGGTACAATATTGTAAAAAACATAAGACATTTTATTAACAAGCATTATAACAACAATTGAAAATATGCTAAATCATTATGTCCTCTCTCCCAAATGTTGGTTGTATTATTTGAAAATTATCAAAGAATATTTCTTTTATAATAAGTTACAATGAGGCATAGTTTGAGACACTCTTTGAAGGATTAAAAATATATGAAAACAATGTGCAAGGCTATTTAATGGTATACATCAATGTAATTAGAAGCATAGCTACTTTAAATTTGAAGTGGAGAAAATTGATAGAAGCAATCACCCCTCTTCTTGACAACTTAAAACCTCTCCCAAACAAACATATATTAAGAAGTAATAGGGTTGCAATATACTTGTCTAATAGAATAGTAGACCACAAACTATTTATAGTCATGTCCAATCAAATAGGAGTCTAAGAAAATATTTCAATCATCCTAGATGTAGACAAATGAAAATATTGTAATATGGAAGCTAAATTATGTGAAACCTATTATTTTGGCTATTCTATGATATTATATTTGAAGAGAACAAAATTTGAATAAATTTACATGATAGATTTTAATGAGCTAGTGGTATTCAAAAAGAAGAAAGGACATGAAGATATGGATGATGTTTATATTTTATTTCATAAGAAGAGTTCAAAGTAGGTTCGAAGAAGATTTATTACACTAATTTTAGCATCTTCTTATAATATAAGGGGGTTGACAATATAGAGAGTTGTTTAATAATCACAATTAGATTGAGGCAGCTTAAATGATGGAATGCATATGACCAAAAAAATATAATGGAAGGCCTACTAACCAATAGAATGGATATTTTGAATAGAAAAATATGGGGATAAGAATTTTTTTAGCCAACTTATTCAAAGATCACTAACATAGCAAAGAAATGAGGGTTATCTCCAACTATGATAAATAATATGTATTTTCAGTCTAGTGATATTTAATCTAGTCATTATTTCAATTTGAATGGTTACTCTCTCCCGTTTGACCTTTATTTGATAAACTATGTTAGAGTAAATTTACGGATTAAAAGTATTTCATTTACAAATATATTATTACTAATGTTATATTCTTGAAGATTCATATCTTGATCTTGCAATTGACCATTTAAAAGATTTCATACTATACTTCAATCAAACTCTAAGGAATACCAATAAATTTACTTTGAACATACTACCAAAAAACCTAATCGAGATATCCCATAGGATTAAGACATAGCCTAGAATGAAACTTGAAGTGATTTAGTCACTTTTCAAGAGAATTAATTTGTCTTTGGATTACCTATCACTAGTTGAGCTAACATTATGGTCAACAAGATTAATGCTAGAAGGAAAGTAGCCTTAGACAATTTAAGTTGAAACACAGTGTTTTTCTCCCCTGTGAGATATAGGAGGGTCTTAAAAATATTCTACTAAGAAAGGATATTTCTTATAATTATAATTATATTTTTTTCAAGTAGCCTATTTTCATGATGAATAACTTTATGTCTTGTGGTTGTCATGTAAAACCACATGGGGCTCATGTTTATCTCTCATAAGTGAGTCTTCTTGTCCATTTTTTTACCCCCATAGTCAAATATGATGTATTTTCTATGTACCAAGTTTATAGGTTATGAGAAAGTTTGTTGTTAGCACCCCAATGTACCTGCTAGGGTGGGCATATTCAAAGATTAATATTTTGGAGTCAGATGACTTTCATTGAAAACTAATTGTTTCTTGCAATTGTCTCTATATTCATATACCCATGTGTGCATTTTCACAATTCCATGGCCTTGTTTGATGTTTTTATAAATTCAAAAGCAAATGCAATTTATTTGTATTTATTATCGACATATTATTGAGTTTCTCAGGGTTTCCTACTTTGAAGGTTCACTCTTGAAACCAATTGAGGGTCTGGTGAAATGGATAGGCTCATGATTTTTTCCATGTTCATGTACTCATATGCACAATTGAAAAACTTCATGATATAATTTGATAATTTTTTTCAAAGCTAAAGAAAATTAGGTTTTGAAAAGATTTATTATCGACACTTTCAGATTTATTTCAAAAGGTTCATATTTGATGAAAAATATCTTGCATGGGAGATAGAGAAAGAAAAATTCATTTGGTAAACATGTTCATTATACCGAAATGAATGCATCTATCCAGTGGAAGCTTCCCAAAACTAGATTTTGTATTTTTTCAAGGTGTGAAGTTGACAAGGTCTAGAAAAGTTTTAGCAAGTGTAGTTTTTGAAATGGCTAAGTGAGGAACTATGACTTAATATTTTTTATTTTAATGATTTCAAGAAAAATAGTTTGACAAATTAATTCTCCTACCATTAGTCGGAATGTTTATCAGTTCTTGAGGTTTGAGAGGGGTGTTTGGTCAGTTTTTGAAGGTGGCTCTGGAGGCCACCTACTTTATTTTGGGAATTTACAGAATAAGTTAGAAATCAAGTTTAAACGACTACCCACTTCATAAGATTTTACATCAAATGCATCTAGTTGTGGTTTTAGAGAAATTTAAAGGTCAATTTGTTTCCAAATGATATTTTTTAGCTAGGTATGTACAAAGAAAGCCAACATGCATTACAACATTTAAGGGCATTTCAATTATTTTAGTTTAATTAATAATGTCAAATTAATACATAGCCATTTTAATCTCATGAGGAAAAATAATATGTGAATAACTTATTTTTCAAAAGTAATTTGAAATGATATTTACACATATGAAAAATAAAGTGCAATGTTTAAAACTATATTAAATCATTTTGAAAATGATATGAAATGTATAATAGTATTAAATAATGTTGAGCCCCTTTGTTATCTTCTTATGACATAGGAAGATTTTCATTGATAGATTTAGGTGATGTAAAATAATTCTAATCAATCCATTTATGTATCATTAATGAACAAATAAAATGGCTAGCAATAGAGCTTGGGTGAGACCCTTGTTTAATTCAATGATAAATAAATATTTCCATCTATAGATCGAGTGAACAAATAAAGTGTCTTATTGATAGTCTAAAGTCTCCACGATTAAGATAAAGATTGTTACATTATTAAACAAGAGCTGTGCATAGCAGGAGTCCCTGCCTTATATTAGGAAATAAGGCTTTATGTTTAGTAAATAAATTTTCAAGTTCTAATCGAAATCAATCTATTAATTAATTGACTAAGGCTTTGCACTAGACGTGTAGAGCGTGGATCAATGAATTTGAAACCATGATTTTATTAATTTTAATAATATGTAAAAGTGTCACTTTTTGTTGATACTCTAGACATGTATATACCGGAAATGAATGATATTTTCATAGTAAATGGCAGCAATGGCAGTGAACATGCTTTCACCACATAGAGCAACAAATGTAGACAGTTGTTGGAGACCAACTTGATCAAGCTCTTCTTCTATTACGGTTGAATTGGTGGTGATTTCACAAGGCACAATTAACAAATGTGGTTGCATATTGTGCATTCTATTATATGTATTTTTTCTTGAGAAGATAGGTTCATAGTGCCCAGCTAATGGATTGAAATCATGGAAAAGAATAGATATTTCAAAATGAGAAGCATCTCTATTGAAATGCAAATATGGTTTCTTTCTTGTTAGAGACCAAATGTATATGGATATGTTTAACCAATGAGCTAGCCAATGGATAGAAAATGTGTCACCCCAAAGACCAGTTTCACCAATTGTGTTGGTCTCTATTGCGGAAAGCCTCATCCTACGCAAGTATGTGGCCTTTTCATTAACTTTGTGCAAGTCATGAAGGATTGATAGGTGCAACTTGTGCTCATAAGAGTTTAAAGCTGCAACACAATGGTTGTGAAGGCAGTGCAAGAAATGGGTTACAAGACCATTGCGTAGTTCAAAGGATGTATAGCAATAGTGAAGCAATACATCGAGTGTGTCAAATGAGAAATCAATGACCTTAAAACTGAATGTATCAATTCGGAAGCATTGCACATTGTCCAAAGCTTTGTCAATTGATATGTTCTATACATTATCATTTATTTTGCATGTTTCTACTATAATTGGATTATCTAACATTTGGTCTATTTTTTGCAAAGCATTTGGGAACGTATTGCTTAATTGGTTGATAAAGGAAAATGAATTTTACTACATGCAGTGTTTATATATGTGCACAAAGAAATGTTAAACATTCACAAAGAAGGCAGGGTAAAAGCACAATAAGCTATCACCCTTTTACAAATGAAGAGGCTAACAACACCAAAACAAAAAAATTTCAAGGGCATAAAAGTCACATTTCTATTTAGAATTTGAAGATGATGTAAAATAATGAAATGTGTGAAATAGGATGAATTTTCTGCCTATAATTTTTAAAAATTATTTTGGACATAAATTAATATGTTTTTTAATTTTTAAGGTCTATTTTTCATGTCCTGAAAAATACAACAAATCAAGGGGTTTACTTCCCGTCAAATAATTATAAGTAAAACATTGTTTTTTCCTCCAATTTCAAAATATGTTTTAGGTGACATGTATACCTAGTGTAGGAAAAAAGAAAGAAGTGTTTTTGATCTATAATTTGCCCGTTATAAGTATTCAAAGTACAACTTACTCAAAATCAATAGTTTTTTTTCTCCCGCCACTTTTCACCTATCAAAATTATTCCAAAATCCAAATAAATTATATATTCTTGAAGAAGATTCTATTCTCTAGTGCCACATATGATTTTAATTTTTCTTAAATTGATTTACTATTTTTTTTATTTATCGAATTAGTGATTTCTCAAAGCTTTATATACCTACATGTAGTTTTTTACAAATTTGTTTAACATTTTCTAATTGAAATTATATAAAATTTATATGTCTAGAATTGTAGTTCCAAGATCTACAAAAGGGTAGTTTTTGTTTTTTGAAATTTTTTATTTGCTAAAGAGAGAAAAACACAAGTGCAAAATTCTGCATTTTGGATGTTTTTAAAGTTTTGGCTGCCAAGTTGGCATGCCACCTAGGATGACTTGGCCAAGTAGGACTCAACCAAGTCTAAACTTGGCCGAGTCACACTCAGCTAAGTCCCCTAAGAGGTCATCACCCCGTGAGCAGTCACGTGGGCGACCCACCCTTTCAATTTGAAGGCTATATATGTGTGTGATGTTTTTTAAAAAATATATATCAATTGCGAATTTACATTCTTATTTTACGATATGAGGATAATTTGAAGCTGGGAGTCATTTTTTCAAGGAAGTTACAAAGATATTTTGGTTTCAAAGGAGTGTGTAGATATTTTTTTCAGTGATGAAATAGTAAAACAATAAAAAATTTCTTGTTTAGATATTTGAGCAATGGGAAATAAAAGGACTAGAAGAAGGAAGTATGATCGTAAAAGGGATGACCAAATGAAAGGTCATACAAAACTTGTCCAAAAGCAACTGGTCAATGTTGAAGAAGAACCTATCGTTGTAGAAGGTGCAACTCAACTAGGGGAGGATATTGGTAGTAGTCGAAGTATACATATTTTTCCTACAATGCAAAATTTGATGGACATGAATGAGGAATCACTTATTAGTCAAATTGCACTGAAACACCTGGTACCTAAAAGTACTATTAAATTGCATCTCAAAAACATGTGGATGGAATATTTTGAGAGTAAATCTTTGGTGGGAAAAGCACAATTGTTTGTAAAGTTATTCAAGAAAAAAGAAATGACTCAGGTTTTGGAGTTGTTGGGTATTGATAATAGGTAAATTGGAGGAGGTAAAGTAAAAGAGACAATAATTCAAAATTTACAAGATGCACTGAACGTTGTTAACAGGGAAGATCATAAAGGACCAGATTCAAATGCAGCTAGAAGAGCCTTGATGACTATGATAACTAGTAAGAAATTGACACATAGAAATCAAGTTTAAGCAATTTCTGATTTACTCAAGGTATCTCGAAGAACTATTTAGAGATATATTAGGAAGAGAAATATGTTGGATATGGACATTGAAAAGAATTGGGTATAAATTTGTAGAGTTTCGCGTAAAGATAGAATTTCTGAAGATGTAAAAAGATGGGTCGTTGATTTTTGGACCAACCACTTTTTTGTTTCTTCCAATAGAAGGGACACTATACAAATGAATGATGAAGAGACCGGTATGAAGATTTCATATCCAAAACATTTTATCTATACTACACAAAGTGAATTGTTTGAAGCATTCAAGCATGAATTTTCAAATGTGAAAATAGGTCAAAGAATGTTTGAGATGTTGCACCCTTTCTTCATATGCATAAATAAGGTTTGCAAAACATGTTGTCGAAATCATGTTGAGTTTCACTTATACTTGTAATCATATAAAAGGGTTATGGCAATACTTAATCTAGATATGGTTACTGGAAGTACAATAGAATTTGTAAAGTCCATTTTATGTGATAAATCAGAAGATTCAGATGAATTCAATGTCCAATGTATAAAAAATGAATGCAATAATTGTGGAAATTTACAGAATTTTCCTTTACAATTTGATAATATTGATGTTACAACACTAGTCCAATGGAAGAGACTTGAATATGCGATATACCAAATGAAGACATGAGGTGAATAAAAAAAAAATTACATTAAAGGAGAGTGAATTACAATACCTT
>BSBK01010602.1:100000-155532 GCA_027943335.1 Chamaecyparis obtusa | reverse complement strand
TAAAGAGTGGAGTGAGATGGTCAGTTACATTGAAGAAAACAAAAGTTTGAACATTATTTAAGAATGTGATTCTCAGTTTGAGTCTCTTAAACTATTTGGTCTTATCTAGGTCATTAAAATATTTCATTCTTACAAGAAAAAATAAAAAATAATTGTAATATCACATAGCTTCTAATTAAATCTTGGTAAAAAAATTGTTCATTCTAGAAAACATATAAGATTATATTTTCCATCTTTTAGATTATTTATTGTAGTTGGTTGAAATGAATTAATAAAGGCTAGAAATGCATATTTATAGTGACTAAAAGACTATACCCATCAACCTTGAGAATATTAGTGATAGTAGGCAGGTGTTTAGAGAGAAGGATAAAAGAATGAGATGACTAAAAGAATGAAATGAGCAAGATGGTGAGGTTAATAGAGAGGGAAAGCAATCAAATTTAGTGAGTTTGAATAGAAGAAAGGTTTAAGCTATTTGAATCAGTGGCGGGAATGAGTTTTTTTAGAGATTGTGCATTGATTTAAAAATTTTGAGAGAGTGAGTTGATATTAGATAAACTTATTTGAAACCTTTCAATGTACCTTGCATGCATTCCACCTATACGGTTATTTCAATAAATTTCAAACATATTTTAAAAAATAATTTGTAGAAGTTTTTATTTGAAGTGCTTAGGATGTTTAGTTATTGGAGTAATACATGTTTTGAATGGACCCTGAAATACTTTACAAAAATAAACTACCAATAATAAAGGATAACCAAACAAACTTCAACAACAAATCATCAACTTAATACAAAGACACCAAAACAAGGTACACGACCCACAAGACAATAGAGAAACAAAACCAAGGCTAGAGACCCTTAAGACCACTGTAGAACTTTTTTAGTCTCCATATTTTTATGATTAATATTCTCATTATTTTCCATTCACCATGAATAATGTGGGACTACTACATCTTACCTTTGGCATGGTTGTTTGGGTTCTAGTAAAGGGACCTTACAATGAAATTGAGCCTAAATTATGACAATCACTTGAAAATCACTTTTCTCTTGATCTATCATAGTTACTAGGGTTCATTGCAATAGATTTAAAACCTTGATCTTTCTCATTTAGAATTCTAAGACCATCTAAACTATTTTGCATTATCATTTTTCTTACTACAACAATGGCTCTAAGCTTCTCATGAGCCTTACCAATGGTCTCTTCCAATATTTTGATCTTGTTTTCATGCTTTATTTTCATAGTCTTAACATTGGCAGCCACATCTTGAATAAGGGAAAGCACTTTCCTTGAGTTGTCTATGTCAAAACTATGGCTCAAACCTATTGTTGACTAGTGACCTTTCTATTAGTAGAATTAACACAATCTTTCAAAGAATTTACTTTGGAGACCAACCAATTAAGAACTTTATAATAACCAACAATCACATTTTGCAAACAATAACACATCCCCTCTTCAAGTAGTGGATGATTCTTTTTCAAGATCGATTTGCGTCCCTTTCTCAATTCCACAAGAATTTTAATATCAAATTTCATCTTTCCATGACCCATCACAGAGTTTGAAATATGACTTGGATTCTCCAAAAGCCAAATAAAAGGTATCAGGGCACTGGAGCACCTCCCAAACATTATGTTCATCCTCAATAAGGGTGACGAATGAATCATTTTCAAAGTGGCCATTTACAAGCTAAGAAGGTGACTCATGCAGGAAATGTTCCTGACTCACCTTGCTTAAATAACAGTAGTGAGTATGTAATGAAAGCCTTCAACAACCAAAATATACGAAGAAGGGGTTGACTAACATCCCTATAAAATGGATTGAAACAATCCAAAAGCCAAGGATTGGCTACCATTGATAGTAATACAAGTTGAAGGATATTGAAAAAGCATTTTCATAGATTGAATGAAATGGGGGCTGAAGCCTAGAGCCCTAAGCATAACAAGAGTGAAAGGACATTCAACTTGGTAACATGATTTGGTAAAGTCAACCTTGAGAAAAATGGTATTCTTTTCGGATTTTTGTACCCACTCCATGCATTCCCACACCACTATGATATTTTCCAGATGAATTTTGATTTAATAAAATCCAATATGATAAGGGTGGACAATCTATGGAAGGAGGTGATGAATCTTGAGAACCAATACTTTGGAAGTGATCTTATAGGAAACATTAAAAAACATTTTGGGTCACTAGTTGCAAGCATCCTCAAGGTCCCTGCATTAGGTATGAACTTAATATTTCCCTTGTTAATAATATAACAAAGATATTTAGAAGGGACAGCTTCAAATTAAAACTTATGCATGCCAGAGCCAACACAAGGTTACAAGGGTTTATAGATTTCATGGGAAAAGCCATCACGACCAAGACATTTTTCATTGGCCATGGAAAAATGGATTTTTTTATGTCCTCAAGGGTGGGAATTTAATCACGAAAAGCCTTTTAAGACTTAGAAAGTTGAGATGAATAATAGAAAGGTATTCCCTCAAAGCCCTATCTCATTGAGTTGAATTTTCATGCACAATTAACACCTTCTCATAATGTCTAATGAAAGCCTAGAGAATATCTGGTAACTCAAAGAGCACCATTTGGCCTTCTTTGATGAGCTTAATTCTAAGTGAGGAATGACATGGCTTAAGATACTAAGAAAAACTCCTTAAGAAACAAAATATTAAGTTTTCTCTTTCCAAACTTAGACATAATCCATCTTATAATATCACCATTACATTGAGGAGGGTGTCACAATGCCATGTCCCATCATTGAAGCCCTAAGTGATGTAGAGACATTTGTGACATGGCAGAATAATCTAGGTTTCTCTTCATATTCTTTTGTGGGGCTCATTAAATTTTTAGCAACATCCATTAATAAGTGGGTCCCTTGGAAGAAGATAGCATTATTCAAAGATAATGCGTGTAAATGCAATTCAAAAAACCCAAAGATGGGGTTTTATTTATAGGAACAATAGTGACATCAATATGGGGATGTGCATAAAGAGAAATGGAATGACTTCATATTTCAAACTCATTTCTAATTTTCTATATTATCATTTAAGCTATATATGTTAGATATTTTGACCATCAATTATGATATCCAAAATTAGGAACTTCTCATTGTCAATCATAATCAATGTTAGAAAGAAAATAAGTAAATACTTATGGGTACCCTACGCATCTTTGTTAGGGGCACCTATTTGTATGTCCTCCAAATTCATTTCTACTTTGGTCAAGGAAGATTTAAAGTTCTTCGTCAAAATTATTTTAGTCTTAAACATCATCATCTATTGGTCAAGGAACATTTAAATTTCTTTGTCTAAATTATTTTGGTCCTGAAGATGATCATCTGTTTGAACAAATCAGGGTTTCATTGAAGGATTCACATAATAAGTTAGTATATGCTAGCGAGAAATAGAAATTGATGAGGGCCATCTATGAATTTATAGTTGTGCTTGAAATTTTAATTGAATATTTTCATTAGGTTAAGGAAAGGTTGTTATTTTTGAGTAAAAAATTATTTTGATATTAAGATCATTATTAATTTCAACAAATTGAGTTTTATTTACCAGACCTGAAATAGTTAAATGAGAACCTAGACAACTCTGCAACTTGGGCGTGCTTTTGAATTTCAAAATATTCCCTCACAATGGAAAACACTTCAGGGGAGGAAACCCCTCCTCCTGCCCCTGGCGATCCTCCTTTGACACCGCTCGTTCAACCCTTGTATGACTCTGCCATAGTTCTTGGGGTAGTGTCCTTGGATTCCCTGCTTACCTTTGGGCCCAAGCCAGATTGGAAAGGCGTGCTTGTGGGGACACAAATTGTTGAGGTGGAATCCCCTATTTGTGTGACAGACATTACCGATGAAGGCACAAAGATCCTTCTACCTAACTCCATTGTGGATAGAACTATGGCGGAGTTCCACCTTGCCCTGGTTGGATGCTTCTTCAACTTCAGACCCACTATTGATATGGTGATTAAATGGGTGGGAATTAACTAGAAGCTAAAAGGAAGTGTGTTGACTTCTGCTATGTCGGGTGGTCTCTTCCATTTTAGATTCACGGCAGTAGAGGACCCATCCCTCATGCTTGTGGGTTCCTGGATGTATGGTAAGCACCTTCTCACTCTGGCCAAATGGAAGTCTAGTTTCGATCCATCGACTGACCTTAATAAGATGGCCCTATTTGGGTCTGTCTCCTAGGTCTTCCACTTGAGTTTTGGGAAGAAAAAGTCTTCAAATTGATACAAAACTCTTTTGGTCATTATATCACTGCTGACTTGATCACCCTCTCAAAGTCCAGTTTAGTCTTCGCCTGTTTCTGTGTTAATGTGCCCATTAACAAGACACTCCCAAATTTTGGGTATGGGGTTAATATGGGAAAAGGGGTAGACATGCTTCAAGATTTCAAACGTCTTAATCATGGCATAAACATGAACAATCTACCTCCATATCATGCCATCACATAAAGCCAATATAATAAAACCAAAGTAACAACAAGAAATAAAAAATTGCAAGAAGCAGAGCAATTGCTAGAGAGGGAAGTCATGGTGGGATAAGGATTTCAAGTTTCATCGGGAGTAAAAATCGTACAAAATGAAATAAAACTTTTTTTTACCTCTATGTCTGTTAAACTCTTGTTTATCTACATGTGTTGCATGATTAAATGTTATATGTATGGTGATGCCATGCGTATAATAAGACATCTATACCATGTCACTTTTTGTGTCAAGATAGCTTTTTCTTTCAAGTGACAATTTACGATTTTTGCCCAGTTAAGCTCTTCTCTTTGTCTCTCTGCCTTACTCTATCTTCTTTCTCCCACTTTCTTCCTCTTTTTATCTTGTTGCAAACACACTCTATCTCTCTATGTTTGATTTTTGGTTGTGTAAAGCTTATTCACTTGATACACAAGGTCTTCACTGAAACCATGTGCATTCATATTGGGGGGTTTAAAATGGGCAAAAAATGGGGCACTTTATATTGCCTAAATAGGGGGGAGGGGTTTTTTTGGGATAGGGCATGGGGTTAATATGGGAAAAGGGGTACATAGGGGTTTTGGGTACAAGTATTAGAGGGGGTGACAATAAAGGAGTTTGGGGCAATATTTTCTGAAAATAGGGGATTCTTTAGTATGCCACCAACGCACCTGCTATGATTTGGGTTTACTAAGTAAAACTCATGTGACTTGATAGAGATGGTGCACTAGGGATTGACTTAGCTAGCTTGGTTAAGGGTGACCTTACCACATGGTTGTTAATTCCTAACATACAATTAAATAAGGGAATGCACTTTAAGATTAGTTGTGATAGTAAAGATAGTGGTTTTGGACTAGTGACTATTATTCCTAATTTTTGCCATTGCACTATGTATAACTTAAGTGATAACCTTTAAGATATCGACCCTTGATACATGACTATAAGATTTATGCAACATTGATTTTTGACAATATGTATTGGCATAGCCTATTGAAAATATTATAAATAAACCAATTTTATACATTGGAATGATTGTATATTTCTACATAAATATTTAAGAGATTACCCATACATATATGCTAAATGCTAAATACCCAATACCTTATAAACACTCATGGCTACAATATCTAACTAAAATAATTATTTAGTTATCCACTTTAATTAAAACATTTTCCTTAACCTAGCGCAAATCCTCAATCAACTTTTCAAGCACAATTATGAGATCATGGATGGCCCTCATCAATTTCTTGTTTTGATATACTTTAACATAATCTGTGGCTGATTCAACAAAACTCCAATTTATTCAAATAGACGATGATCTTCAATATCAAAATAATTTTGACTAAGAAATTTTGACGTGACATGACCAATAATGTAGAAATGAATTTACAGAAAAGAAAGAAAAAAATTCATTTATAATCCACCAAACAAACTTTTCCCAATTTTGGATATCACAATCTATAGTCAAAATATCTTAAATCATATTGTAGAATTAGAAACGATTCCATTTCGCTTTATGTACATCGTCATCTTTGGCGAACCAACGATCAAAGATGATAAGATGACAGTCCTATCGATGACCAGTGGCTTTGTTGAGCTTCTTTTACAGCCTGCCAATGATGCCTTCTTCCAGGTCAGGTCATTCTGATTAAACCACTCGAGCGTATTCTCATACTCGTATATTTTTCAGGGATAATGGATGTCGCTCATAAGTCAAGAGTCCCACAAAGAATATGCAAGAAAAGGAAGAAGATTCTTGCACGTCCCTAACGTCTCTACACCTTCTAGGATTTCAATGGTCGGACATGGCATCCTTTCTAAGTTTAATGGTGAGATTGGAAGATGGATTATATTAAAGTTTGGAAGGAGGAAAATTTTATATTTTTGGTAAGGAGGAGGTAGAGGCAGAATGACATTGTATTAAAGACTGGAGTGAGATGGTCAGTTACATCGAAGAAAACAAAAGTTTGAACATTATTTAAGGATGTGATTTTCAGTTTGAGTCTCTTAAACTATTTGGTCTTATCTAAGTCATTAAAATATTTCATTCTTACATGAAAAAATAAAAAATAATTGTAATATCACATGGCTTGTAATTAAAACTTGGTAAAAAAATTGTTCATTCTAGAAAACATATAAGATTATATTTTCCATGTTTTAGATTATTTATTGTAGTTGGTTGAAATGAATTAATAAAGTCTAGAAATGCATATTTATGGTGACTAAAAGACTATATCCATCAACCTTGACAATATTAGTGATAGTAGGCAGGTGTTTAGAGAGAAGGATAAAAGAATAAGACGACTAAAAGAATGAAATGAGCAAGATGGTGAGGTTAATAGAGAGAGAAAGCAATCAAATTTAGTGAGTTTGAATAGAAGAAAAGTTTAAGCTATGTGAATCAGTGGTGGGAATGAGTTTTTTTAGAGATTATGCATTGATTTAAAATTTTTGAGAGAGTCAATTGATATCAAATAAATTTATTTGAAACCTTTTCATGTACCTTGCATGCATTCCACCTATATGGTCATTTCAAGAATTTTCAAACAGATTTTAAAAAATAATTTGTAGAAGTGTTTATTTGAAGTGCTCAGGATGTTTAGTTATTGGAGTAATACATGTTTTGAATGGACCCTGAAATACTTTACAAAAATAAGCTGCCAACAATAAAGGATAACCAAACAAACTTCAACAACAAACCATCAACTTAATACAAAGACACGAGAACAAGGTACATGACCGACAAGACAATAGAGAAACAAAACCAAGGCTAGAGACCCTTAAGACTACTGAAGACTTTTTAGAACTTTTGTAGCCTCCATATTTTTATCAATAATATTCTCATTGTTTTCCATTCATCATGAATAATGTGCGACTACTACATCTTACCTTTGGCATGGTTGTTTGGGTTCTAGTAAAGGGACCTTAAAATGAAATTGAGCCTAAATTATGACAATCACTTGAAAATCACTTTTCTCCTAATCTATCATAGTTAGTAATGTTCATTGCAATAGATTTCAAACCTTGATCTTTCTCATTTAGAATTCTCAGACCATATAAACTATTTTGCATTATCATTTTTCTTACTGCAAAAATGGCTCTAAGCTTCTCATGAGCCTTACCAATGGTCTCTTCCAATATTTTGATCTTGTTTTCATGCTTTATTTTCATAGTCTTAACATTGGCAGCCACATCTTGAATAAGGGCAAGCACTTTCCTTGAGTTCTCTATGTCAAAACTATGGCTCAAAACTTTTGTTGACTAGTGACCTTGCTATTAATAGAATTAACATAATCTTTCAAAGAATTTACTTTGGATACCAACCAATTAAGAACTTTATAATGACCAACCGTCACATTTTGGAAACAATAACACATCCCCTCTTTAAGTAGCAGATGACCCTTTTTCAAGATCGATTCACGTCCCTTTATCCATTCCACAAGAATCTTAATATGGAATTTCATCTTTCCATGAGCCATCATAGAGTTTGAAATATGACTTGGATTCCCCAAAAGGCAAATAAAAAGTATCAAGGAACTGGAGCACCTCTTGGAAATTATCTTCATCCTCAATAAGGGTGAGGAATGAATCATTTTCAAAGTGGCCATTTACAAGCTAAGTAGGTGACTCAAGCAAGAAATGTCCTTGACTCACCTTGCTTAAATAACAGTAGCGAGTATGCAACAAAGCCTTCAACAACCAAAATATACAAAGAAGGGGTTGATTGGCATCCCTAGAAAATGGATTGAAACAATCCAAAAGTCAAGGATTTTCCACCATTGATAGTAATACAAGTTGAAGTATATTGAAAAAACATTTTCATAGATTGAATGAAATGGGGGCTAAAGCCTAGAGCCCTAAGCATAACAAGAGTGAAAGGTCATTCAACTTGGTAACATGATTTGGTAAAGTCAACCTTGAGAAAAATGGTATTCTTTTTGGAGTTTTGTACCCACTCCATGCCTTCTGACACCGCTATGATATTTTCCAGATAAATTTAGATTTAATAAAATCCAATATGGTAAGCATGGACAATCTATGGAAGGAGGTGATGAATCTTGAGAACTAATACTTTGGAAATGATCTTATAGGAAACATTAAGAAAAGTTTTGGGCCACTAGTTGCAAACATCTTCAAGGTCCCTCCTTTAGGTATGAATTTAATATTTCCCTTGTTAATAATACAACCAAGATATTTAGAATGGAGAGCTTCAAATTAAAACTTATGCATGTCAGAGCCAACACAAAGTTGCAAGGCTTTATCGATTTCACAGGGAAAGCCATCACAACATGGACATTTTTCATTGGCCATGGAAAAATGGGATTTTTGATGT
Organism: Chamaecyparis obtusa; assembly: GCA_027943335.1. Taxonomy (NCBI): domain Eukaryota; kingdom Viridiplantae; phylum Streptophyta; class Pinopsida; order Cupressales; family Cupressaceae; genus Chamaecyparis; species Chamaecyparis obtusa. The sequence goes on along the minus strand of BSBK01010602.1, from coordinate 146,733 downwards.
CCTCAAGGGTAAGAATTTAATCACAAAAAGCCTTTTAAGACTTAGAAAGTTGAGAGGAATAATAGAAAGTTATTCCCTCAAAGCCCTATCTCACTTAGGAGAATTTTCACACACAATGAACACCTTCTCATAATGTCTAACAAAAGCCTAGAGAATATCTGGTAACTCAAAGAGCACCATTTGGCCTTCTTTGATGCACTTAATTCTAAGTGAGGAATGACATGGCTTAAGATACTAAGAAAAACTCCTTAAGAAACAAAATATTGAGTTTTCTATTTCCAAACTTCCTTAGACATAATCCATCTTATAATATTACCATTACATTGAGGAGGGTGCCAGAATGCCATGTCCCACCATTGAAGCCCTAAGTGATGTAGAGATGTTTGTGACATGGCATAATAATCTAGCTTTCTCTTCATATTCTTTTGTGGGGCTCATTAAATTTTTAGCAACATCCATTAATAAGTGGATCTCCTAGAAGAAGATAGCATTATTCAAAGATAATATGTGTAAAAGCAGTTCAAAAAACCCAAAGATGGGGTTTTATTTATAGGAACAATAGTGACATCAATATGGGGATGTGCATAAAGAGAAATGGAATGACTTCATATTTCAAACTCATTTCTAATTTTCTATATTATCATTTAAGCTATATATGCTAGATATTTTGACCATCAATTATGATATCCAAAATTAGGAACTTCTCATTGTCAATCATAATCAATGTTAGAAAGCAAATAAGTAAATACTTATGGGGACCTTGCACATCATTGTTAGGGGCACCTATTTGTATGTCCTCCAAATTCATTTCTACTTTAGTCAAGGAAGATTTAAAGTTCTTCGTCAAGATTATTTTAGTCTTGAACATCATCATCTATTGGTTAAGGAACATTTAAATTTCTTTGTCAAAATTATTTTGGTTCTGAAGGTCATCATCTGTTTGAACAAATCAAGGTTTCATTGAAGGATTCACATAATAAGTTAGTATATGCTAGCGAGAAATAAAATTTGATAAGGGCCATCGATGAATTTATAGTTGTGCTTGAAATTTTAATTGAAGATTTTCATTAACTTAAGGAAAGGTTGTTATTTTTAAGTAAAAGTTATTTTGATATTAAGATCATTATCTATTTCAACAAATTGAGTTTTGTTGAAGGAGTCATAGATTAAGTTTATATATGTGAGCAATAAATTGATAAGGACCATCCATAATTATGCTTGAAAATTTGATTGAGGGATTGTAAAAGGTTAAGGAAAAGGTTTCCATGAAAAAGAATAAGCAAAAGAGTGTTTTGGTTAGATGTTGTAACTTCACAAGCTTTTATTAGGCATTAGGTATTTTTCATAATTTGTGTGTAGCCTATAAGCAATTAAATGTTTAGGTCGATACATACAATCATTCAAATGTATAAATTAGTTTATTTATCCAATGTCTAATTGTGTATGTGAATGCATGTCATAAGAAAATCAATGTCATATAAATCTTATATTCATATATCAAGGGTGTACATTAGAGGTTATCAAAAAATTCTAAATCTAAAATAAGCATGGTTGCTTATTGAAAAAATTCCAGGTGTCTTCATAAATTTATTTCCCTCTCTTATTTGTTTCTAAATTTTCTCTTTTTCTTTTATCACCAAATTTTCTCTCCAATTTTGATATAAAAAAGTTAATATTAAAATGATTGTTTAAAAACAAGCAACAATATTAGCAGTTACATGAGGCTGTTAGCTCCACAAAATACTCCAAAAAATCTATGCGGTAGCTGCTAACCAAAATAAGCCTAACAATTAGAAAGGAACATCCCTTAAATGTAAGACCACACTTAACAGCTGTGTTAGGGGCAAGCTGGATCAAGAATTTAGAGCTCTCAGCAGTATGACTTAAATGTGCACTAAATCCCTAAATTTTAGAGAGATTTTAAAATAAAATTTGTATAGTTGACACAAAACGAGCCAGCTTAACTGCTCTCTTTTGTTCATGGCCGCTCCGTGTTTCTCTTGTGTTTGTAGCGCAAGCCTTGCAATGTTTGTAAAGTGGGATAATGAAAGCCGACTTTAAGCAGAGTGGCCCCGCCTGAAAGATAGAAGACAGCATACCCGATGGCCATCGATACGACCGTCATCTTATCGTCTTCAAGCAGTAATTCTAGAGGGAGATTTGTCTTTTCGCTTGCGACCTTCAATTCTGAAATACGATTGATTTGAGTATGGTGGCCTCCTGCTTCTTTGGTCGGGGTACCTTTTTTGTGGCTTTTTCTATGCTTCTTTTCTCGTGGGAACTTTTTCAGTTGTCCTTTTGTTCTCCACTTTAAAAAGTTGATGGTTGTTCTTGAGAAGTCGATTGAGTATCTGCATCACGGAAAGGAAAAAGTTGCCATGAAAAAGAATGATGGAAGGGGAATTTTAGTTCGATGATATAGTGATAAGTATTCAATTAAGTTATTAAATGTCTAGAATGGAGACACGCTATTATTAAGTGTATAGATTATTTATCTTTAAGTACAACTACTTATATCAATGCGTGTTGACAGATAATCAATATCATGTTAAGTTTGTATCATGTGTCAAAAGTCGATATAATAGAGGTTATCACTTTGATTATATATAGTGAAATGGTAATGGCTATCTAAGAAACTAAAACGTAAAATATGTAAAGAAAGTTTGGGAAAAAAATTAAGTGTCTCTTTTGGTAAGATATACGTTTTAGTTTGTTGTTTAGATGTTGCCTAGTGAAATGAGCCAAAAGAAAATAGGCATTATAGTCAATTACCTTAGGCAATTACCTTCATTCTTGCAACTAATTTCAAACTGTAATATATTATTTAACTAGATGCTAAGTATTGACTACAATGTGTTAAGATCACCTTTAACTAGCTTGGCTAAGCTCCATCCTTACTTTACCATATGTGGAGGGAGGGAGGGAGGGAAAGAGAGAGAGCATGCTTATAATTATCTTTTATTATTCAATTTAACATGGTGATGAAGGGTGCTCCCCTTAATACCACAAACACATAACAAAAACAGAGAAACCACAACAATTTGCAAGAACAGAAAATTAGCTTCTTATTATCTCCACAAATGTGGAATTACAAACTTTCAGAATTACAATATGCAAAGCCACATGGGCATTCCGTTACAATATTCTGTAGGACAAAGCTTTGAATTATTACCCAAATCTACTACCCAGAACTATTCTAAACTGCCTAAGACAATAATACAACCTTCCTTATATAGGCAATTTTTCACCGCCTGGGAAGGTTCCAGAATTTTAGCCAATAAAGTCGACCAACTTAGAATTATTTTATTTTACATTTTACTACATCATAGTCGGCTCAAGATAACCTTTGAAACCCGAACAAAAATTTTGAAGAAAATTATTTTCTGCCATTTCAGATGGCCCAACTTCCGAAGACCATAAGTCATCACCCGTTGACCCGCTCGGCTATTATAACCCCATTTCAGAAATGCCACAAAGCACTCTACAAGCTTGACCTACGCAAGCGCTCGTCACCCAAATTTTTGACCTCATCCGGGGCCTCTAAAGCCTTCAAAATTGAGTTCAAAGTTTCTGTACCCTGCTGCCAATACCGAAAATCTTCAATATCTTCCAATATACACTTGATCTGGCAATGAAACTTTACTGGCAGACTTATATGACCAAAATGAACCTCCAAGAAAGAAATCAGATCATTCTGAGCACATACGAAAATTACCAAAAATAGTAACTTTCCATAAATAGCAGCTCTACACAAAATAGCCCTTATTGAATATAAAAATAAAAATATTTTTGGGTGATGCAAGATTGCTCTTACACCCAGGATGCTCCTGCATCAGACACCCGGGGTAATTTGAGAAGTGACCCTGTCACGACTAAGGTGTGCAGAGGAAAACCAAGACGGTTAACCTCCACCCTTGTTAGCCATGATGAATTTTCAACAAGTCGTCCTTTCCACTTGACCAGATATTCTTCATATGTCTTGTTTCTTGTGCTTCTGCCAACACAACTATCTAGTATATCTTCAATCTCCTTAGTGTCTGAACTAGTTGCTGGAATACTCTACTGTGCTGCTGTGATCTCATCTTCAACACCTCCTTCATGATACTCTGTCAGATCTGAAATGTTAAACACTGGTGAAATATTTAGCTCAGTAGGCAATTCTACCTCATATGCATTTCCTGAATCATGTTTCTTTAGTATCTTACATGGTCCAAACTTCTTCATCTTCAGCTTGTTATATGTACCAACTTGAAATTGCTCCTTCCGCAAATGAACCATGACTTCATCACCAACCTGAAATTCTTTATACCTCCTTTTCTCATCTGCCTTAGCCTTATACTGTGCGTTCATCTTGGTAATATGCTTCCTCACCTCCCCATGGATGTTCTTCAAGTGTTCTGCAAAATCCTCAGCTTCAACACTACTTAGTTCTCCTTTATCTATCTTCCTCAATTCAGATGCATTTCTTGGACTATTGCCATATACAATCTGGAATGGTGATTTACCAGTGCTCCTGTTGACGGAATTATTGTATGCAAATTTCGCTTGTGGTAAAATCAAATCCCATCCTGTTGGCTTATCTCCAACCAAACATATTAGCAAATTTTTCAAACTCCTATTCACCACCTCCATCTGTCCATCAGTCTGTGGATGATGTGATGAACTGAACTTCAAATCTATCTTCAACTTCTTCCACAATGTACGCCAGAAATATCCAACAAACTTAGTGTCCCGATCTGAAACTATAGTCTTTGGCAAACCATGAAGTCTCACTACTTCTCTGAAAAACAATTCTGCTACATGAACATCATCATTAGTCTTCTTGCAGGGAATGAAATGTGCCATCTTTGAAAATCTGTCAACCACCACAAAAATTGAATCATGTCCCCGCTGAGTCCTCGGTAAACCAAGAACAAAGTCCATGCTGATATCCTCCCAAGGCTTCTCTGGTACAGGTAATGGCTGATACAACCCTGTATTCTGCTTCACTCCTTTTGCCATCTGACATACTCTACAACTCTGTACAAACTTCTTCACATCTTGCTGCAATTGTAGCCAATAATAATTTTGACCAACCAAAGCAAGGGTTTTATCACGACCAGAATGTCCAGCCAATCCTCCGCTATGCTTCTCCTTGATGAGATTCTCCCTCATAGAACTTCATGGAATGCACAACTGACTCCCTTTGAATAGCATATCATCCTGGATGATGAAATCCAGCTATTTCATCCTGTCTAGAGTAACAGGATCTGTACAAGCTTTTCAAGCTTCACCAAAATCAGGATCCTCTGGATACAAATTTTTGAGTTCCTTGAACCCAACCACTTCAATCTGTATTTCTGTCAGCAATAGTTGCCTTCTGCTAAGAGCATCTGCAACATTGTTAGACTTTCCACTTCTGTGTTTCAAAACAAATGTATAACTCTGCAAAAACTCAACCCATTTCAAATGCCTTTGATTCAATTTTCTTTGACTATTCAAATATTGCAAAGCTTGATGGTTAGTATACAAAACAAACTCTTTAGGAAGCAGATAATGTCTCCACTTCTTTAATGCATGAATTATAGCATAAAATTTTTGATCATAAAAAGAATATTTCCTCTTGGCATCATTTAACTTCTCACTGAAATAAGCAACAGGTTTACCTTCTTGGCTCATAACAGCTCCTATTGCAGTACCACTAGCATCACAATCTACTTGAAACAACTTATTAAAATTTGGAAGTGCTAAAACAGGTTGTTCTGTAACTTTTTGTTTCAACAATTGAAAACTCTTTTCTGCCCCATTAGTCCACTTAAATTCTTTTCTATCCCCTCTCATTGTTTCAGTCAAGGGTCCACAAATACTACTAAAATTTCTGATAAACTTTCTATAAAAACTACCTAGACCATGAAAAGATCTTAGCTCAGTAGCATTCCTTGGAGTAGGCCATTCAAGAATAGCCTGTACCTTCTCTGGGTCTATTTTCAGACTTTCTACTGAAACTACAAATCCCAAATACACTAACTCTTTCTTCAAAAAATTGCACTTTCTCAAATTAATCAACAATTTCTCTTCTCTCAACTTCTCAAATACTATACGAATATGCATCATATGCTCCTTCAATGTCTTACTAAAGATCAAAATATCATCTAGGTAAACAATGACAAACTTACGCAGAAATTCTTTCAGAACCTCGTTCATGAGCCACATGAAAGTGCTCGGTGCATTGGTTAGCCCAAAAGGCATGACTAACCACTCATATAGTCCTTCCTTTGTCTTGAAGGCAGTCTTCCATTCATCTCCTTCTCTGATCCGAATCTGGTGATATCCACTCTTCAGATCTATCTTTGAGAAATACACAGCTCCACTCAAACAATCCATAATATCATCCATTCGTGGCAATGGAAACCTGTACTTGATTGTAATATTTTTTATTACCCTAGAATCTGTACACATCCTCCATTCTCCATTCTTCTTTAGTGCTAATACCGCTGGTATAGCATAGGGACTCAGACTCTCACAGATCAATCCTTTCTATAACAACTCATGTACTTGTCTGTTCAACTCCTCACTTTCTGCAGGTGTCATTCTGTATGCTGCCTTATTCGGCAAACTCGCTCCTGGGATCAAGTCCATCTGATGACTGATCTTCCTGACTGGTGGTAATCCATCAGGCATGTTATCAGATACAATATCTTGAAACTCATTCAACAAATCTACAACTTCTACAGGAACATCTTCTACTTCCTCTTTACCAGCTTTTGGAATTAAAGAAAAACATACATACTCATGCCTCATACCATCTAGAAATTATTTTCCATCAACAAAAGTGATCCTTGCATTACCACATACCTTTTCTTCAATCTCCTTCAATGGTTTTAGCTTATGTCGCATTCCATTCTTTGTCAAGGAATAGGTATTCGCACGACCATCATGTACAACACATCTTTCAAACTGCCATGGTCTACCCAACAACATGTGACATGCATCCATAGATATGATATCACACAATACCTCATCTTGGTATCCACCAACCTTGAACTTCACTAGGCATTGTTCATTGACCATGACCTTGTGGTCATCCTGTACCCAGGCAATCCGATATGGATGTGGGTGTTTCTGTCTCTTGAGCTTCAACTTTGTCACCATCTCTTCTGACACCAAATTGTCAGTGCTTCCACTATCAATAATCACATTACAACATTTACCTTCACATTTGCACCTGGTGCGAAACAGGCTCCTTCTTTGCTCAAGTTCATTCTCACCACTCAACAGGACTCTTCTGTTAATCAACGTTTCTCCTCTGTCAGCATTTTCAGAATTTGATGATCTGACATCTTTATCTACATGTGCAATTCTGGCCTGGCCTTCATTTCTCCTGTCTGTTCTACCTTGGCGCTGAGGACATTCAAATGCCCTATGACCTTCTTCTCCATAGTGAAAAAATGTTCCACGGAAGCCACCTCTTCCAGGTCCTTGTCTTCTTTCTCTTCCTCTCTGGTCTCTATTATTCTAATCTTGGAAGCAATTGGAATTATTTCTTCGCTGATTCTGACTGCTACTAGCCTCATCCTTCTTTTTCGGATCTTCATTTCGGCAACCATATGACCGTCCACCAGATCGTCCACCGTGACCTCTTCTGTTTTGTCTGCTATGAAACTTCTTGTTCAATTTTTTCTCTACTTTTAGGGCAAACTGGTATACCTCTTCAATACTGTTCATTCGAACTAGATTCAGCTCCTCCTGAATGCTTGGCCTTAACCCATTAATGCATCGGGAAACTTTCTCCTTATTAGCTTCTACATGGCCTATTCTGATGAGAAGTTGATAGAACTCATTTGTATACTCCTGAATAGATCTTCCTACTTGCTTCAAACTTTGTATTTTCTTCAGTAGGTCAAGCTCATAATCAACAGGAATGAATTGTCGCTTACATTTATCCACCATCTGATCTCATCTCGTGATTTTCTCTTTTCCCCTTCTATTTTGCTCCAACTGAATCTCTTGCCACCATATCTTCACATGACCTTTCAGTCTGGCCTTCGCAAATTTGACCCTATCAGGATCCTCAACATCTTCATACTCAAAATATTCTTCACATTCATTGATCCAGTCGATCAATTCTTCTAGGTTAAGATTTTCAGAAAATGTAGGAACCTCAATCTTAGGTCTTTTCCCAATCTTAGAAATCACTCAAAAAAGTCTTTCTTCCTCCTGGTTCACAATTTCAACTTCTCCTTCTTGATATTCTTCTTCGGCTTCATCCTCACTTTCATCTCTGACATTAAGATTCATTCCTCAGCGAATCTGTTCTTGCAATGCTCGCACTTGTCTCTGCAGCTCTCTACCCTCAGGTGTCACAGCACCAGCTCTTCCGCCACGTTCTCTTCGTGGAGGCATTTTCACGATGCACGTTGAAACCCTAACCACGGTCTTGGTGCAAACTGCCTCACAGTTGGCGATCTGTTTACACACTCAAGAACTACTGCTTTGATACCACTTGATGAAGGGTGCTCCCCTTAATACCACAAACACATAACAGAAATAGAGAAACCACATCAATTTGCAAGAACAGAAAATTGGCTTCTTATTATCTCCACAAATGTGGAATTATAAAATTTCAGAATTATAATATGCAAAGCCACATGGGCATTCCCTTACAATATTCTGTAGGACAAAGCCTCGAATTATTACCCAGATCTACTACCCAGAACTATTCTGAACTGCCTAAGACAATAATACAGCCTTCCTTATATAGGCAATTTTCCACCGCATGGGAAGGTTCCAGAATTTTAGCCAATAAGGCCGACCAACTTAGAATTATTTTATTTTACATTTAACTACATCATAGTCGGCTCAAGATAACTTTTGAAACCTGAACAGAAATTTTGAAGAAAATTATTTTCTGCTATTTCAGATGGCCCAACTTTCGAAGACCATAAGTCATCACCCATTGACCCGCTCGGCTATTATAACCCCATTTTGAAAATGCCACGAAGCGCTCTACAAGCTTGACCGACGGAAGCGCCCGTCACCCAAATTTTTGACCTCATCCGGAGCCTCTAAAGCCTTCAAAACTAAGTTCAAAGTTTCTGTACCCTGCTGCCAATACTGAAAATCTTCAATATCTTCCAATATACACTTGATCTGGCAATGAAACTTTAGTAGCAGACTTATATGACCAAAATGAACCTCCAAGAAAGAAATCAGATCATTCTGAGAACATACAAAAATTACCAAAAATAGTAACTTTTCATAAATAGCAGCTCTTCACAAAATAGCCCTTACTGAATATAAAAACAAAATTTTTTTTGGGTGATGCAAGATTGCTCTTACACTCAGGATGCTCCTGCATCAAACACCTGGTGTAATTTGAGAAGTGACACTGTCACGACTCAGGTGTGTAGAGGAAAACCAAGATGGTTAACCTCCACCCTTGTTAGCCATGATGAATCTTCAACAGGTCATCCTTTCCACTTGATCAGATATTCTTCATATGTCTTGTTTCTTGTGCTTTTGTCAACACAACTATCCAGTATATCTTCAATCTTCTTAGTGTCTGAACTAGTTGCTAGAATACTTGACTGTGCTACTATGATCTCATCTTCAACACCTCCTTCATGATACTCTGTCAGATCTGAAATGTTAAACACTGGTGAAATATTTAGCTCAGTAGGCAATTCTACCTCATATGCGTTTCCTGAATCATGTTTCTTCAGTATCTTACATGGTCCAAACTTCTTCATCTTCAGCTTGTTATATGTACCAACTGGAAACCGCTCCTTCCGCAAATGAACTGTGACTTCATCACCAACCTAAAATTCTTTATACCTCATTTTCTCATCTGCCTTAGCCTTATACTATGCATTCATCTTGGTAATATGCTTCCTCACCTCCCCATGGATGTTCTTCAAGTGTTCTGCAAAATCTTCAGCTTCAGCACTACTTAGTTCTCCTTTATCTATCTTCCTCAATTCAGATGCATTTCTTGGACTACTGCCATATACAATCTGGAATGGTGATTTACCAGTGCTCCTGTTGACAGAATTATTGTATGTAAATTCTGCTTGTGGTAAAATCAAATCCCATCCTATTGACTTATCTCCAACCAAACATCTCAGCAAATTTTCCAAACTCCTATTCACCACCTCCGTCTGTCCATCAGTTTGTGGATGATGTGATGAACTGAACTTCAAATCTATCTTCAACTTCTTCCACAATGTATGCCAGAAATATCCAACAAACTTAGTGTCCCGATCTGAAACTATGGTCTTTGGCAAACCATGAAGTCTCACTACTTCTCTGAAAAATAATTATGCTACATGAATAGCATCATTAGTCTTCTTGTAGGGAATGAAATGTGTCATCTTTAAAAATCTGTCAACCACCACAAAAATTGAATCATGTCCCTACTGAGTCCTCGGTAAACCAAGAAGAAAGTCCATGCTGATATCCTCCCAAGGCTTCTCTAGTACAGGTAATGGCTGATACAACCCTGTATTCTGCTTCACTCCTTTCACCATCTGACATACTCTACAACTCTGTAAAAAAATTTTCACATCTTGCTACAATTGTGGTCAATAATAATTCTCACCAACCAAAGCAAGGGTTTTATCACGACCAAAATGTCTAGCCAATCCTCCACTATGCTTCTCCTTGATGAGATTCTCCTTGATAGAACTTCGTGGAATGCACAACTGACTCCCTTTGAATAGCATATCGTCCTAGATGATGAAATCCAGCCATTTCATCCTGTCTAGAGTAACAAGATTTGTACAAGCTTTCCAAGCTTCACTAAAATCAGGATCTTCTGGATACAAATTCTTGAGTTCGTTGAACCCAACCACTTCAATCTGCATTTCTGTCAGCAATAGTTGCCTTCTGCTAAGAGCATCTACAAACCTGTTAGACTTTCCACTTCTATGTTTCAAAACAAATGTATAACTCTGCAAAAATTCAACCTATTTCAAATGCCTTTGATTCAATTTTCCTTGACTATTCAAATATTACAAAGCTTGATGGTCAGTATACAAAACAAACTCCTTAGGAAGCAGATAATGTCTCCACTTCTTTAATGCCTGAATTATAGCATAAGATTCCTGATCATAAACATAATATTTCCTCTTGACATCATTTAACTTCTCACTGAAATAAGCAACAGGTTTACCTTCTTGGCTCATAACAGCTCCTATTGTAGTACCACTAGCATCACAATCTACTTGAAACACCTTATTAAAATTTGAAAGTGCTAAAACAGGTTGTTCTGTAACTTTTTGTTTCAACAATTGAAAACTCTTTTCTACCCCATTAGTCCACTTAAATTTTTTTCTATCCTCTCTCATTGTTTCAGTCAAGGGTCCACAAATACTGCTAAAATTTTTGATAAACTTTTTGTAAAAACTAGCTAGACCATGAAAAGATCTTACCTCAGTAGCATTCCTCAGAGTAGGCCATTCAAGAATATCTTGTACCTTCTCTGGGTCCATTTTTAGACCTTCTGTTAAAACTACAAATCCCAAATACACTAACTCTTTCTTCACAAAACTGCACTTCTTCAAATTAATCAAAAATTTCTCTTCCCTCAACTTCTCAAATACCATACGAATATGCATCATATGCTCCTCCAATGTCTTACTAAAGATCAAAATATCATCTACGTAAACAATGACAAACTTACCCAAAAATTCTTTCAGAACCTCGTTCATGAGCCGCATGAAAATGCTCGGTGCATTGGTTAGCCCAAAAGGCATGACTAACCACTCATATAGTCCTTCCTTTGTCTTGAAGGCAGTCTTCCCTTCATCTCTTCTGATCCGAATTTGGTGATATCCACTCTTCAGATCTATCTTTGAGAAATACACAGCTAAACTCAAACAATCCATAATATCATCCATTCGTGGCAATGGAAAACTGTACTTAATTGTAATCTTGTTTATTGTCCTAGAATCTGTACACATCCTGCATTCTCCATTCTTCTTTAGTGCTAATACCGCTGGAACAGCACAGGGACTCAGACTCTCATGGATCAATCCTTTCTGTAACAACTCATGTACTTATCTGTTCAACTCCTCACTTTCTGCAAGTGTCATTCTGTGTGCTGCCTTATTCAGAAAACTCGCTCTTGGGATCAAGTCCATCTGATGACTGATCTTCCTGACTGGTGGTAATCCATCAGGCATGTTATCGGATACAATATCTTGAAACTCATTCAACAAATCTACAACTTCTACAAGAACATCTTCTACTTCTTTTTTACCAGCTTTTGGAATTAAAGAAAAACATACATGCTCATGCCTCATACTATCTAGAAAATTTCTTCTATCAACAAAAGTGATCCTTGCATTATCACATACCTTTTCTTTAATCTCCTTCAATCATTTTAAAATTTTGTCGCACTCCATTCTTTGTCAAGGAATAGGTATTCGCATGACCATCATGTACAGCACATCTGTCAAACTGCCATGGTCTACCCAACAACATGTGACATGCATCCATAGATATGATATCACACAATACCTCATCTTGGTATCCACCAACCTTGAACTTCACTAGGCATTGTTCATTGACCATGACCTTGTGGTCATCTTGTACCCAGGCAATCTGATATGGATGTGGGTGTTTCTGTCTCTTGAGCTTCAACTTTGTCAGCATCTCTTCTGACACCAAATTGTCAGTGCTTCCACTATCAATAATCACATCACAACATTTACCTTCACACTTGCACCTGGTGCGAAACAGGTGCCTCTTTTGCTCAGGTTCATTCTCACCACTCAACATGACTCTTCTGTTAATCAACGTTTCTGCTCTTTCAGCATCTTCAGAATTTGATGATCTGGCATCTTCATCTACATGTGCAACTCTGGCCTGGCTTTCATTTCTCCTGTCTGTTCTGCCTTGGTGCTGAGGACATTCAAATGCCCTATGACCTTCTTCTCCACATTGAAAACATGTTCCACGAAAGCCACCTCTTCCAGGTCCTTGTCTTCTTCCTCTTCCTCTCTGGTCTCTATTATTCTGATCCTGGAAGTGATTGGAATTATTTCTTCGCTGATTCTGACTGCTACTGGCCTCATCCTTCTTTTTTAGATCTTCATTTCGGCCACCATATGACAATCCACCAAATCGTCCACCGTGACCTCTTCCGTTTTGTCTGCTCTCAAACTTCTTGTTCAACTTTTCCTCTACTTTTAGGGTAAACTGGTATGCCTCTTCAATACTGTTCATTCGAACCAGATTTAGCTCCTCCAGAATGCTTGGCCTTAACTCATTAAGTTATTAGGCAACTTTCTCCTTATCAGCTTCTGCATGGCCTGTTCTGATGAGAAGTCGATAGAACTCCTCTGTATACTCCTGAACAGATCTTCCTGCTTGCTTCAAACTCTGCATTTTCTTTAGTAGGTCAAGCTCATAATCAACAGGAATGAACTGTCACTTCAATTTATCAACCATCCGATCCCATCTCGTGATTTTCTCCTTTCCCCTTCTATTTTGCTCCAACTGAATCTCTTGCCACCATATCTTCGCATGACCTTTCAGTCTGGCCTTCGTAAATTTGACCCTATCAGGATCCTCAACATCTTCATACTCAAAATATTATTCACATTCATTGATCCAGTCGATCAATTCTTCTGGGTTAAGATTTCCAGAAAATGTAGGAACCCCAATCTTAGGTCTTTTCCCAATCTTAGAAATCACCCGAAAAAGTCTTTCTTCCTCTTGGTTCACAATTTCAACTTCTCCTTCTTGATATTCTTCTTCGGCTTCATCCTTTCTTTCGTCTCTGACATTAAGATTCATTCTTCTGCAAATCTCTTCTTGTAATACTTGCACTTGTCTCTGCAGCTCTCTAACCTCAGGTGTCACAGCACCAGCTCTTCCGCCACGTTCTCTTTGTGGAGGCATTTTCATGATGCGCGTTGAAACCTTAACCACGGTCATGGTGCAAACTGCCTCACAATTGGCGATCTCTTTACACACTCAAGAACTCCTACTCTGATACCACTTGATGAAGGGTGCTCCTCTTAATACCACAAACACATAACAGAAATAGAGAAACCACAACAATTTGCAAGAACAGAAAATTGGCTTCTTATTATCTCCACAAATGTGGAATTAAAAACTTTCAGAATTACAATATGCAAAGCCACATGGACAATACCTTACAATATTCTATAGGACAAAGCCTCGAATTATTACCCAGATCTACTACCCAGAACTATTCTGAACTGCCTAAGACAATAATACAACCTTCCTTATATAGGCAATTTTCCACTGCCTGGGAAGGTTCCAGAATTTTAGCCAATAAGGCCGACCAACTTAAAATTATTTTATTTTACATTTTACTACATCATAGTCGGCTCAAGATAACCTTTGAAACCCGAACAAAAATTTTGAAAAAAATTATTTTTTGCCATTTCAGATGGCCCAACTTCCGAAGACCATAAGTCATCACCCGTTGACCCGCTCGGCTATTATAACCCCATTTCAAAAATATCACGAAGCGCTCTACAGGGTTGACCGGCGCAAGCACATATCACCCAAATTTTTGACCTCATCCGGGGCCTCTAAAGCCTTCAAAATTGAGTTCAAAGTTTCTATACCCTGCTACCAATACCAAAAATCTTCAATAGCTTCCAATATACACTTGATCTGGCAATGAAACTTTATTGGCAGACTTATATGACCAAAATGAACCTCCAAAAAAGAAATCAGATCATTCTGAGAACATATGAAAATTACCAAAAATAGTAACTTTCCATAAATAGCAGCTTTGTACAAAATAGCCCTTATTGAATATAAAAACAAAAATATTTTTAGGTGATGCAACATTGCTTTTACACCCAGGATGCTCCTGCATCAAACACCTAGGGTAATTTGAGAAGTGACCCTGTCACGACTCACGTGTGCAGAGGAAAACCAAGACGTTTAACCTCCACCCTTGTTAGCCATGATGAATCTTCAATAGGTCGTCCTTTCCACTTGACTAGATATTCTTCATATGTCTTATTTCTTGTGCTTCTGCCAACACGACTATCCAGTATATCTTCAATCTCCTTAGTGTCTGAACTAGTTGATGGAATACTCCACTGTGCTGCTGTGATCTCATCTTCAACACCTCCTTCATGATACTCTGTCAGATCTGAAATGTTAAACACTGGTGAAATATTTAGATCAGTAGGTATTTCTATCTCATATGCATTTCTTAAATCATGTTTCTTCAGTATCTTACATGGTCCAAACTTCTTCATCTTCAGCTTGTTATATGTACCAACTAGAAACCGCTCCTTTTGCAAATGAACCATGACTTCATCACCAACCTGAAATTTCTTATACCTCATTTTCTCATCTGCCTTAGCCTTATACTGTGTGTTCATCTTGGTAATATGCTTCCTCACCTCCCAATGGATGTTCTTCAAGTGTTCTGCAAAATCCTCAGCTTCAGCACTACTTAGTTCTCCTTTATCTATCTTCCTCAATTCAGATGCATTTCTTGGACTACTGCCATATACAATCTGGAATGGTGATTTACTAGTGCTCTTGTTGATAGAATTATTGTATGAAAATTTCACCTGTGGTAAAATCAAATCCCATCCTGTTGGCTTATCTCCAACCAAACATCTTAGCAAATTTTTCAAACTCCTATTCACCACCTCCATCTGTCCATCAGTCTGTGGATGATGTGATGAACTGAACTTCAAATCTATCTTCAACTTCTTCCATAATGTACGCTAGAAATATCTAACAAACTTAGTGTCCCGATCTGAAACTATGGTCTTTGGCAAACCATGAAGTCTGACTACTTCTCTGAAAAACAATTCTGCTACATGAACAGCATCATTAGTCTTCTTGCAGGGAATGAAATGTGCCATCTTTGAAAATCTGTCAACCACCATAAAAATTGAATCATATCCCCGTTGAGTCCTTGGTAAACCAAGAATAAAGTCCATGCTGATATCCTCCCAAGGCTTCTCTAGTACAGGTAATGGCTGATACAACCCTGTATTCTGCTTCACTCCTTTCGCCATCTGACATACTCTACAACTCTGTACAAACTTATTCACATCTTGCTGCAATTATGGCCAATAATAATTCTCACCAACCAAAGCAAAGGTTTTATCACGACCAAAATGTCCAGCCAATCCTTCGCTATGCTTCTTCTTGATGAGATTCTCCCTCATAAAACTTTGTGGAATGCACAACTAACTCCCTTTGAATAGCATATCATTCTGGATGATGAAATCCAACCATTTCGTCCTGTCTAGAGTAACAGGATCTGTACAAGCTTTCCAAACTTCACCAAAATCAGGATCCTCTGGATATAAATTTTTGAGTTCCTTGAACCCAACCACTTCAATCTGCATTTCTGTCATCAATAGTTGCCTTCTGCTAAGAGCATCTGCAACCCTGTTAGACTTTCCACTTCCGTGTTTCAAAACAAATGTATAACTCTACAAAAACTCAACCTATTTCAAATGCCTTTGATTTAATTTTCTTTGACTATTCAAATATTGCAAAACTTGATGGTCAGTATACAAAACAAACTTCTTAAGAAGCAGATAATGTCTCCACTTCTTTAATGTCTGAATTATAGCATAAAATTCCTGATCATAAATAGAATATTTCCTCTTGGCATCATTTAACTTCTCACTAAAATAAGCAACAGGTTTACCTTCTTGGCTCATAACAGCTCCTATTGCAGTACCACTAGCATCACAATCTACTTGAAACACCTTATTGAAATCTAGAAGTGCTAAAACAGGGTGTTCTGTAACTTTTTGTTTCAACAATTGAAAACTCTTTTTTGCCCCATTAGTCCACTTAAATTCTTTTCTATCCCCTCTCATTGTTTCAGTCAAGGGTCCACAAATACTGCTAAAATTTCTGATAAACTTTCTGTAAAAACTAGCTAGACCATGAAAAGATCTTACCTCAGTAGCATTTCTTGGAGTAGGCCATTCAAGAATAGTCTGTACCTTCTCTGGGTCCATTTTTAGACCTTCTGCTGAAACTACAAATCTCAAATACACTAACTCTTTCTTCACAGAACTGCACTTCTTCAAATTAATCAACAATTTCTCTTCTCTCAACTTCTCAAATACCATACGAATATGCATCATATGGTCCTCCAATGTCTTATTAAAGATCAAAATATCATCTAGGTAAACAATGACAAACTTACTCAGAAATTTTTTCAGAACCTCGTTCATGAGCCGCATGAAAGTGCTCGGTGCATTGGTTAGCCCAAAAGGCATGACTAACCACTCATATAGTCCTTCTTTTGTCTTGAAGGCAGTCTTCCATTCATCTCCTTTTCTGATCCGAATCTGGTGATATCCACTCTTCAGATCTATCTTTGAGAAATACATAGCTCCACTCAAACAATCCATAATATCATCCATTCGTGACAATGGAAACCTGTACTTGATTGTAATCTTGTTTATTGCCCTAGAATCTGTACACATCCTCCATTCTCCATTCTTCTTTGGTGCTAATACCGCTGGTACATCACAAGGACTCAGACTCTCACAGATCAATCCTTTCTGTAACAACTCATGTACTTGTCTGTTCAACTCCTCACTTTTTGCAGGTGTCATTCTGTGTGCTATCTTATTCGGCAAACTCACTCCTGGGATCAAGTCCATCTGATGACTGATCTTTCTGACTGGTGGTAATCCATCAGGCACGTTATCAGATACAATATCTTGAAACTCATTCAACAAATCTACAACTTCTACAGGAACATCTTCTACTTCCTCTTTACCAGCTTTTGGAATTAAAACAAAACATACATGCTCATGCCTCATACCATCTAGAAAATTTCTTCCATCAACAAAAGTGATCCTTGCATTACCACATACCTTTTCTTCAATCTCCTTCAATGGTTTTAGCTTATATCACACTCCATCCTTTGTCAAGGAATAGGTATTCGCATGACCATCATGTACAGCACATCTATCAAACTGTCATGGTCTACCCAACAACATGTGACATGCATCCATAGATATGATATCACACAATACCTCATCTTGGTATCCGCCAACCTTGAACTTCACTAGGCATTATTCATTGACCATGACCTTGTGGTCATTATGTACCCAAGCAGTCTGATATGGATGTGGGTGTTTCTATCTCTTGAGCTTCAACTTTGTCACCATCTCTTCTGACACCAAATTGTCAGTGCTTCCACAATCAATAATCACATCACAATATTTACCTTCACACCTGCACCTGGTGTGAAACAAGCTCCTCCTTTGCTCAGGTTCATTCTCACCACTCAACAGGACTCTTCTATTAATCAACGTTTCTCCTCTTTTAGCATCTTCAGAATTTGATGATCTGACATCTTCATCTACATGTGCAACTCTGGTCTGGCCTTCATTTCTCCTGTCTGTTCTGCCTTGGCGCTGAGGACATTCAAATGCCCTATGACCTTCTTCTCCATAGTGAAAATATGTTCCACAGAAGCCACCTCTTCCAGGTCCTTGTCTTCTTCCTCTTCCTCTCTGGTCTCTATTATTCTGATCCTAGAAGTGATTGGAATTATTTCCTCGCTGATTCTGACTGCTATTGGCCTCATCCTTCTTTTTCAGATCTTCATTTCGGCCACCATATGACCATCCACCAGATCATCCACCGTGACCTCTTCCATTTTGTCTGCTCTCAAACTTCTTGTTCAACTTTTCTTGTACTTTTAGGGCAAACTAGTATGCCTCTTCAATACTGTTCATTCGAACTAG
The DNA here is from genome assembly GCA_027943335.1 of Chamaecyparis obtusa. Classification (NCBI taxonomy): domain Eukaryota; kingdom Viridiplantae; phylum Streptophyta; class Pinopsida; order Cupressales; family Cupressaceae; genus Chamaecyparis; species Chamaecyparis obtusa. The sequence goes on along the minus strand of BSBK01010602.1, from coordinate 128,014 downwards.
ATTCAGTTCCTCCTAAATGCTTGGCCTTAACCCATTAAGGTATCGGGTAACTTTCTCCTTATCAGCTTCTGCATGGCCTATTCTGATGAGAAGTCGATAGAACTCTTCTGTATACTCCTGAACAGATCTTCCTGCTTGCTTCAAACTCTGCATTTTCTTTAGTAGGTCAAGCTCATAATTAACAGGAATAAACTGTCACTTCAATTTATCCACCATCTGATCCCATCTCATGATTTTCTCCTTTCCCCTTCTATTTTGCTCCAACTAAATCTCTTGCCACCATATCTTCGCATGACCTTTCAGTTTGGCCTTCGCAAATTTGACCCTATCAAGATCCTCAACATCTTCATACTCAAAATATTCTTCACATTCATTGATCCAGTCGATCAATTCTTCTAGGTTAAGATTTCTAGAAAATGTAGGAACCTCAATCTTAGGTCTTTTCCCAATCTTAGAAATCGCCCGAAAAAGTCTTTCTTCCTCCTGGTTCACAATTTCAACTTCTCCTTCTTGATATTCTTATTCGGCTTCATCCTCACTTTCATATTTGACATTAAGATTCATTCCTCTGTGAATCTCTTCTTGCAATGCTCGCACTTGTCTCTGCAGCTCTCTAACCTGAGGTGTCACAGCACCAGCTCTTCCACCACGTTCTCTTCGTGGAGGTATTTTCACGATGCGCGTTGAAACCCTAACCACGGTCCTGGTGCAAACTGCTTCATAGTTGGCGATCTATTTATACACTCAAGAACTCCTGCTCTGATACCACTTGATGAAGGGTGCTCCTCTTAATACCACAAACACATAACAGAAACAGAGAAACCACAACAATTTGCAAGAACAGAAAATTGGCTTCTTATTATCTCCACAAATGTGGAATTACAAACTTTCAGAATTACAATATGAAAAGCCACATGGGCATTCCCTTACAATATTTTGTAGGACAAAGCTTCGAATTATTACCCAGATCCACTACCCAGAACTATTCTGAACTACCTAAGACAATAATACAGCCTTCCTTATATAGGCAATTTTCCACCACCTGGGAAGGTTCCATAATTTTAGCCAATAAGGCCGACCAACTTAGAATTATTTTATTTTACATTTTACTACATCATAGTCGGCTCAAGATAACCTTTGAAACCAGAACATAAATTTTGAAGAAAATTATTTTCTGCCATTTCAGATGGCCCAACTTCCGAAGACTATAAGTCATCACCCGTTGACCCGCTCGGCTATTATAACCCCATTTCAGAAATGTCACGAAGTGCTCTACAAGGTTGACGGGCGCAAGCGCTTGTCACCCAAATCTTTGACCTCATATGGGGCCTCTAAAGCCTTCAAAACTGAGTTCAAAGTTTCTGTACCCTGCTACCAATACTGAAAATCTTCAATATCTTCCAATATACACTTGATCTGGCAATGAAACTTTATTGGCAGACTTATATGACCAAAATGAACCTCCAAGAAAGAAATCAGATCATTCTGAGCACATACAAAAATTACCAAAATTAGTAACTTTCCATAAATAGCAGCTCTGCACAAAATAGCCCTTATTGAATATAAAAACAAAAATATTTTTGGGTGATGCAAGATTGATCTTACACCCAGGATGCTCCTGCATCACATGGAGGGATAGATTTAATGATATTTGAGATTTAATATGAGGATAGAAAGAGGGGGAGAAGGAGAGATATGTTATTCTTTTTTAGAAATGAAAAGTTTGAGATTTAACATTAAAAGAGATAGAGTGATAGAGTGAGAAATTGGGATATTTTTTCTCTTCTTTGTTGATAAGTTAACAAGTATAAATTTTTTGACTATTACCGTGTTGGTATAAGGACCAATTTACACTATGTTTTCATTTATCAACTAGGCCTTGTTGTGATACTAATTAGGGACCATGGTTACATAGATCTCCATTGAAACTTGATTCACCACTATGTGAAAATATTCATTTGTAATATCTAATGAGAGAGAGGGAGGTTATTTAGAACTTAATTTGCAACTACGAAAACATATTGGTTTATAGTTAAATATATAGGACAATTAAGAGAAAAAGAGGGTCTAGAACTTGATAAATAATTAGGTAAAATTCCTTAAAAAAGAAAGTGTAACAGTGTAAATTGTATCTCTATATAATTTTATGCTCTCCTAGGCCTCATTTTAGTGTTTCTAGCCTCCAGTGCACGTTCATGGTTGATTCTGCTCACACTAGTTCAAAAAAAAATCTACCCTACATTCTACATCTTTGGTCCTTGATCATGCTTAAGTCAAGAGGTCAAGTTCTTGTAGGGAATCGTTTCCCTAGGTCAAGATTTCCTGAGGAAACCTTGACCTAGGATAGGGTTCCCCAGGGTGACCTTGCCCTGATAAAATAGACCCAAATTCAAATCAAGTAATGACTACATTGTGGGAATGGAAAATCTAATTTTATGGCAATTAGCTTATGAAATTCAAATATGTTTCATAGGGAGAAGTATAAAAATAATCCTACCCCCCTAATTTGAAACATATCATCTAAGGAATCAACATAAGCATGCAATTCAATTGAGCAAGTGATCAAGCATCATCAAGACATTGAAGATGAGAAGTAAAGTTTAGATGTAAAGCATTCATGATGGAATCTATAATCAACCTTTCATAAAGTCAATTCTACAAGTCAACGTCAACATCTTCATGAAGGCTTTGACATAGAGAAGGCTTTTGAAAGTATAAGAAATTTAAGTTTAACAATGAACCTCTAATGCATTATTACATAATTCTATTTTAATTCAAGTTTATTTCTGTTTCATGGCTAATTCAAAAATTTGGGTTTGACTTAGGCAAACCCCTATCAACCCCCAAAAAAACTCTCTTTTTGTATGCAGGTAATAGGATACGAAGACATGAATTTGGATTCATACTAAGGAGATAAAGCACTATAGATTAAACTTTTTTAGATCCAAAAAAGAAGGATCTAGAATGTCCTAAGAAAAATAATCCCAAACACTTTTGATGAAACTTTTGGGGAAATATCATAGTAGCATCCTAATCTTAAATTTACCAGTTTTTTTCACATTCAATCCTCCTAAGTCTAGGTCACCTCAAGAAAAATAGTTTACCTGATTTTGATCCATATTTCAATAATAAATTTCTTTCTACCTATTATTTATAGATATCTCTCTATTGTAACTATATATATTGATGCAGGGGCATTCAAGGTTAAGGTAGGGGCATTCTATTTCCTCGATGAAACTGCATGGAGTGTTAGTATTTTGGCCAATGTTACTCAGTTGCAGCCTTGACCAATGGTCTCGGTCATTGAAGGAAGCTTGGTCACTAAAGGAACTTAGTAATATCTGGTGCTTGGTGAAAGTGTTACTCGGTCATGCCTGCGGTGCTCAGTCGTCACTAGTGCTCAATGATGCTTGGCTTTCTCGATTAATTCATTGATGCTCGATAGTCCCGACTTACTAACTGGAGTTCTTTGTGATTTGTTGGGTTGACTTGGTGCATTTATTGTTGGTAGCCATTGTTTTGGGCTGACATGCTAAATTAAATGTTTGTATACATTTTTTAAGCCAACTTGTATGGCATTTAATTATTGTTAGAAGAGTTAAGGGTTTCATCTTGCCGACTTGTGGCTGATGATTAGTATTTAAGGGGTGTCTGGGTAGATGTTCAGGGAAGAACTTAGAGAGGAAAGATCATAGAAGTTCATGACTTGAAGGCTGAAGTGAATCAGATATGAGGTTTTGAAGCTGAAGTTGGTGAAGTTGTGGAAAAGTTCTTGATGATCTTGCAGATCAGATTGTAATCTGATAGTTGTTTGTAGCAGAGCTAGGGGTTGCATACTTGGAGACAAGGAGATTTCTTGGAGGCTTGCGAGCTCAAGTTTAGATCTACCTTAGGGTTTCCATTAGCTTCTGATTTTCTTCAGAGCTAAACTAGTTGAGTTTGTATTGGATCTGGTCTTGGATCTATCAAAATTGTTTTATGATTATAAATGGCCCTAACCCAGAAGGCCTTATATCTAGGCATGTTAATGGAAACCAGTGTTAAACAATTACTTTTGTTTCTTTGTTGAGTATTCTGCTGTATAATTCTATTGGCTACAAGATTTGGACTATCTTTAATTGGATCCACCATCCTTGGCTGCATCATATATAATCTCTCTAGTATTTCGGTTCCAAAAAAGAAGGATGTAGATTGTCCTAAGAAAAATAATCCCAAACACTTTTGATGAAGCTTTTGGGGAAATGTCATAGTAGCATCCTAATCTCAAATTTACCATTTTTTTTCACATTCAATCCTCCTAACTCTATGTCACCTCAAGAAAAATAGTTTACCTGATTTTGATCTATATTTTAATAATAAATTTCTTTCTACCTATCATTTATAGATATCTCTCTATTGTGAAGATAACACTCCCCCTCCCCCTTTTGGAGAACATAAAAAGACTCAGGACCCTAAAATTGAGGTGCCTGATGACGACCAGGATGATCCCTCAACCCAATCCCCAAACCCACATGACTATTTGGAAGATAAGAACCAGTCTAGAGGGGAGTATCATAGTGATGACATTGGGAAGGGGAAAAAAGTTTGGCTAACTTCAACATGAACACTATGCGGATGGGGATTATAAGGGAATCTGTGAATCCTAGAATTCTTGAGGATAAGGATGGTAGAATCTAGAAAGAGGATTTGATTGACCCTACACTAGTCATCCTCAGTGACAAGGCTAGAGAAATAGAGCTAAATCTTCTCAATAACGCTAAGAACAGTATGTTGGATCGATTCAGGTCATTTAAATGGCTTTTTCACAAAATGGGAGACCTCAAGGAAAAAATCTAGGGTATCGAAAGCAACAAGAATCACAATGCCATTGAAGATTTTCATCGCCTGGATACAAGCTTTAACCAGATGGGGGATAAGATGGAGATCCTCGAGAAAACCCTAAAAGGTATTGCTGAGAAGAACTTCAACATCTTGAAGGCCTCAAATGAGCACATCAAATTTCTCATAAACAAAATGGAAGAAAAGCTGGATGGTAAGGAAGTGCAGATAATTAAATTGGAAAAAAAGGAGAAGCCCAATGAAGGTTCATGTAAGAGAACAAGGACCAGGTCCAAGAAGAATAAGGATGAAGAAGACTCCAATGACATCGAGAAGATCAAGGAGGTGGCAGAGAAGATGGAGCTTCTCGAAACCAATGCTGGTGTGATGCTTAGGAACCTCTCCTGACCTTTCCTCTTGGTGCTTATTCCCGTCTCTAGTTTGCCCTGTTTTTACTATTCTATCTCTGTGGTAGTTTATCTCTCAGCTTGCCAGTGGCTTGTTTCTTATTTTGTTTATGCTTTCTTAAGAATTATTCTCTTTAATGCTTTATTTTAAGATGTTGCAGGTTTCAAGAACCCTGTAAAACCTATTTTACATAATCAAAAACTATAAATATAATATGTAACATTGTATGTGCTAAAAATCCTCATTTTCCCACCTTTGGCCCTATATCCAAAATTTATTTTACATAATTTCAATATCATTTTCAACTCTACAATAAGGACTAGTAGATACACCTTGTACTTAATCCCTTTTGATTATATTTAATAGTGTGCCTTGTAGATCCACTCTCCTTCCCTATAATTAAACTAGAAATAGGCCTAGTTTCCTAGTTTGCATGCATAAGTTAGTGAATCCTATTTCCCTACATTACATTTTGGTGAACCCAATGTATCTTATTCTTAATTTTGATTTGGATATCTAGATGTTATTTTTATGCATGTAATTCATTCAATTTTGCAATCATATTTTATTTAGACAATGGTTAACTGATCAATCTATTGAGAATATGCATTGTTTATTCATCTCTTATACCTATCTTTATGCATGTGTTTTATGACCCTTGTACATATAATGTCCATATGAAAATAAAATATAGAATTATGGCTTCCAAAATTTTAAATACCAAGTGTATCAGGTTCAAATCAGCTAGCATATTCCATGGGAGGGTGATCCCGCAATAGTGGAGTACACTTTCATCCATGAAGAAAATTGAACTTGCCAAAAAAAATTGGCAAGTGACTTCATTTGAACATGCATGTTGAAATGAACATGGAGACTCCCTTTGTTTGAACACCCCTATTTAAACTAACATATGATGCAAGAGGCCTTCAAACAAAGGCCTTTTGAAAAAATCAATATTTTAGGGGTTCACTTGGACACCCCCTTTGAGCAAACCCCTATTGAGATGAATTATTTTATAAAAGGTATATAATCTCAAGGTGATAGTTATTTTATCACTTTCATGTTGGCAATATGGTCTCCATAAGGCGTTAGAATAAATCTTGTTGGAAAAGTTTGATTTACAAAGCTCGTGAATGCACTACAATGCTCACTAATTTAGCTCTACTATACCAAGATCACAAAATTCTTCCTTTTCTCAAGTGTTCAAAATTGTTTGTATGTTCTTTGTTTTTTAAGTTATTTCTTTTATTCACCTATCTTGATGAAATCTATTTCATTTGAAGGCATGTTTTTGTTTGTTGTTGGATTTTCAAATTCACTTAGGAAAGAAAATCTGTATTTTGTTGTATTCTTAAACATATTAAGGAATGTATTTTTTTGTTGTATTTTTGTCTAAAGTGAAAATAATAACCTAGATCAAATTTCAATTAAAAATCATCAATGAACTTACAGTAAATTAGTACTACCTAAATCATTGCCAAAATCATGTTTGTAAAACCACCAAAAAAGAAAGAAATAATTTTCATATTGATAACATAGAAAACTCTTTCATAAAAATTGACTCTTTGATAAATAATTGGTGTTTTGATCACAATGTAATAATGATACATATATAATACTTAGGTGGCATGATACTCTTAAACTTGGAGTTAGTGTAGTTAGTTTCTTTTAATATAAAAGTACTTTGAGTTGAAAAATGGGAAATGGCCTAAAATTATGTTAAATTAAAAAGTTAAGTAAAATTTTGAAATAAATAAAATTTAGCTAAAATGAAAAAAATAGTAATAAAAATCAAAATTTCCAACACCATGCTACTAGATCTTATCTAGCTAACCATTCTAATTATCAAAACATGAGAACATAACCTAACTCATATTAGCTTAATGGCATAATGGTCCATTGAAGACATAATTAAAATATGTTTGAGAATAAATAACCCTAAAATTGTATATCTATAGAACTTGCTACATGTATGATAGAATAACCCTAATATGTTCATTTAATGAAATGAGAAAAGATTGAATAACCTAATTTTATAACTAATAGAAATAACTACATGATAGAAAAATGATGTATAGAATTAGGGATAATGCATCCTATAGTCATACTAATAAATTATAATTAGGAAATTATATATTAATTATTTCATCTCTTTTTCATCAAGCCTATTTATAATTGGTTTATTTCAGTGTGTAAATGAACCATAATATTACTCTTAAATAGGTTTAGGGTTTAGGGCTTACTTTCATGACATCCATCCTCGTATACTTTTACCCTTCTCCCATGTTCATGAGGTCATGGTGTATAATCTCACTTTTAAATAGGATTAGGGAACATAGGGTTTAGGGTTTACTTTTATGACATCCATCTTTATATATTTTTTACATTCTCTTCTATTCTTGACATCTTGGTTTATAATCTTACTTTTAAATAGGTTTAGATTACTTTGTGTTTAGGGTTTGAAATTTAGGGATTAAGGATTAGATTTTAGGGTTTACTTTTACAACATCTATCCTTATATTTACAACTTAACGCCATGTTTCCTAGTAAGAAAAAGCACTCCACAACTTGGGTGTGGTTTTGAAATTAAAATTTCTCTTGCATGGTGGAAGCTTCTGGGGAGAAACCCACTCCTCCTCCCCCTCCTCCTGGTGACCCTCCATTGTCACAACACGTTCAACCCCTGTTTGACTCTGCTGCTGTTCCAGGGATAGAGGCCTCAGATTCTCTGCTCACCTCTGGGCCCAAGCCAAACTGGAAAGGCGCGCTTGTGGGGTCCCAAACTACTGAGGTGGATTTTGTTTGTTGTGTAACTAGCATTACGGATGAAGGCACGAAAATCCTCCTTCCTAATTCCATTATTGATAGAACTATGGTAGAATTCCATCAGGCCTTGGTTGGATGCTTTTTCAATTTTAGACCCACCATAGATATGGTGAGGAAATGGGTTGGAGGCAACTGGAAGCTGAAGGGTAGTGTGGTGACCTCTATGATGCTGGGTGGTCTTTTTTTGTTCAGATTCATATCTGTGGAGGACCTTACCCTTATCCTTGTGGGCTCCTAGCTGTATGGTAAGCACCTGCTCACTCTGGCTATGTGGAAGCCCAGCTTTGACCCTTCTGCTGACCTAAATAAGATGGCCCCTATTTGGATCTGGCTACCGAGTCTCCCACTTAAGTTTTGGGATGAACGGGTCTTTAGGTCAATAGGGACCTCCTTTGGACATTATATTGCTGATAATTTGATTATCCTTACCAAGTGTTGTCTTGTTTTTTCTCATTTCTGTGTTAATGTCCCCATTATCAAGACACTCCCAAACTTTGTTGTCCTTAAATCCAAATTGGAGAAATGGTCTCAAGCCATCATGTATGAGAATGCGACCCTCTTTTGTCAAGATTATAGTTCTAAAAGGCACACTAGGAAGGATTGTAAAGCTCCTAAGTTGTCTGAGCCTTAGCTTAAGGACATTGCTACCCCCTCCCCCTCGAAGACTATAGATGCTACTGCTCTACAATCCCAAGTTGTTGTTGTGCTACCAACCCCAATTACTAAGGTTGATCCCCCTATGTTGGAAGAGGTCCCCTTGAGAAGTCTACTGGAAGAGGGTGAAATACCCATAGATGGAGTCTCTACTAAGGAGGGAATCTACTCACCTAATACTATGTTGACTGACAAGCAAGATCAAGTCAATCTGACGGCCATGAAACTCACAATGGAGCAACTTGTAGCACCAGCTTTAGTGGTTAGCCCAGTGATGGAAGTGGTCTTGAATACCTATGATATCAGTCCTCAACAGGATGTTTGTAACACCCCAATCAAGCCACCTGAGGCTTTGAAATGCAAAGATGGAGAATGGAAAACCCAACAAAAGAAAACAAGGATCAAAAAAATTGATGTGGGAGAGGACACAAAGCCAGGATGTCCATCAGACAGGATAAGAAGACATAGGTGATGGAATATGGATGAAGTGACTGAGAGGGGGGGTGAATCAGTCAACCATAAAACACTTCACAATTAATTCTTTCCAGATCCCTTAGGATATCTTAACAATGTTATCTATTTTAGCACTCGATAAATAGATTGCAGTAACTTTGAAGATGCAGAAAGTATTAGTAAAATTATCTTCTAGATATTCATCAGCACTGGTGTATGATTAAGATAGCAATTAAGAACACAAGAGACACAAGATTTAACGTGGAAACCCAATATGGGAAAAACCACCAATGTATCTAGATACTGATTTTCACTTTTTTGAAGTGATGCCCGATTAGAAGCCAACCCGGTAAAAGGTTACAAAACACACTGTTAGGTGTGACCTTGTTAGAGGATTTAAAACACCCTACTAGGAGTGGCCTGGTAAGAGGTCTTGAAAAAAATTCAATGGAATTTTCACCTTGTTAGAGGATTTACAATATGGTTGTTAAACCAACTCGGTTAAGAGATTTAGAATTCACTGTTACAATGATAAGAAGGTAACAATGAAAAATGACCTATATAATAATGCAACTGCCTTGCTGATTACAGATCTCTGTTCTGCATATGTATGATCCTTCCTGATCAAATAAATCTGTGCTGCACCTCAAGGATATCTGAACATCCTTCACAAATTTGCACACACCTTTCCTGTCTTTCATCTGTAAATCTTCTGCTATATTTCTTGTTTATTTTTCACATTTGACCTTTTATTTATATGATTTTAGATTTGTCAAATCGACATTATTTAGTATATCAGTCGGCTGAATTAAGAAAACTCTATTTGCAAAAATCCTTCAAGGGCCGACAGTGCTCGGTGACCATAACTTTCTATAATCTTTCGGAGACCGAGGGAACTCGGTAAACACCGACAATCCTTTACCTTCGATAACCGACTGAACTCGGTAAACACTGAATTTCCTTTGACGACCGACTGAACTTGATAAACACTGAATTTCCTTTGACGACCGACTGAACTCGGTAAACACTAAATTTCCTTTGATGACCGAGTGGACTTAGTAAGCACTAATATTCCTGTCTGGCAGACCGACTGAGCTTGGTAGTAACTGATTGCTACAGACTATGACATTGTGTGACATCAAAGACAATACATAATTGAGTAGCAATTTCCTTCAGACAATTGTTTCCAACAATCTCCCTCTTTGGCATTGATGGCAATACAATATGTCATAGCATAAGAAATTTGAAAGAGTTAGCTCGGTTCAGATTCAAATCTCCCTCTGTCAGCAAACTTCCTTTATCCTGAAAATTCTTCTTTCTGACTATTGAAAATTTCTTGAAGTAATAGAAAAGACATAGCAAACACTCCCTCTTTGACAACACATGCCAAAGACAATTCACATATTACTGGTGTAAATTAATGTACCTCAAGTACTGATTCATATGCAATGATTCCTTGAATATGCTGCATCAACTGGTTGATTTTCAATCATTTTCTGGTTGATGCATCACTAAAACTGTATTTAGTGAGCCTCGGATAGGGGAATGACCCCTAACTTACCTCTTAGATACACAAATGCATCCTTAGGTAATGGTTTGGTAAAAATGTCTGCAATCTGTTCTTTTGTATGAATATATTCTAATCTGATTTCCTTATCCTACACCAATTCTCTGACAAAGTGATATTTAATAGCAATATGCTTGGTTTTGGAATGCATCACTGGATTCTTCAATATGTTTATTGCACTGGTATTGTCACAAAATATAACAACTGGTTCTTTGATTTCAACCTTCATACCTTCTAATAGCTGTTTAAACCAAACAATATTTGAACAATTTACTGCAGCAGCAACATATTCTGCTTCAGCTGTGGATTGAGATGTGCAATTCTACTTTTTACTAGTCCAGGATACCAGTCTTTTTCCAAGAAAAAATGCTCCACCACTTGTGCTTTTTCTGTCATCAATGTTTCCTACCCAATCAGCATCAGTAAACACTTTCAAGTCTAGATTGCCTCCAAATTTATACCACAAACCATATTCTTCAGTTCCTCTTAAGTATCTTAAGATTCTTTTGATTGCCATCATGTGATTTTCCTTAGGTTTTGCTGAGAATCTAGCTACTATACCGACTGCTAAGGCAATATCAGGTCTTGTATGTACTACATACTACAATTTTCCAATCATAGATCGGTATAGGGTCTGATCAACTTCTTTTGAATCATCATTTTTGGTAAGTTTCAGTCCCGTACACATGGGTGTACCAACTGGTTTTGAATCCTCCATACCAAACTTCTTAAGTATTTCCTTAATGTATTTGGATTGAGTAATGTATATACCATTCTTGCTTTGCTGAATTTGAAGACCAACAAAGAATTTTATTAAACCAAACATAGACATTTCAAATTCTTTGTTCATTTGCTCTGAAAATTCTTTGCACTGATCCTCATTCCCTGTAAATATAGTATCATCTACAAATATTTTTGCCAATACAATTTTGTCATCCGGTCCTTCTTTAATATACAGATTGCTGTTATCATTAGCTCTTTTGAAATTAATCTGAATCAAATAGTTATGGAGTCTTTCATACCATGCTCTAGGAGCTTGTTTCAAACCATACAATGCTTTGTGTAACCTGCAGACCATGTCCTTTTTATCTGGATCAACAAAACCTTCAGGTTGTTCAATGTAGACTTCTTCATCAAGAATTCCATTGAGAAATGCAGATTTTATATCCATCTGATATACCTTAAATCCTTTGTGTGCTGCATAAGCAAGTAGAGTTCTTACACCTTCTAATCTTGCAACAGGAGTGAAAGTTTCTCCATAATCTATACCTTCTTCTTGAGAATAACCTTTACATACCAGTCTAGCTTTGTTTCTAGATACTTGACCATCTTCATTCAGCTTATTCTTGAATACCCATTTTTTTCCAATTACATTCTTATCTTTAGGTCTAGGTACAAGAGTCCATGTTTTGTTCTTTTGTATTTGTTCTAATTCTTCATTCATTGCTTCAATCCAACTTTCATTTTCCAATGCATCTTTGATATTTCTAGGTTCAAAGTCAGTAAGCAGACATGTACCTTTTAGCTTGCTTCTTGTCATAGTACCATCTAATTTGTTTGCAATGATTTGATCTGGTGTATGATGTCTTCTGACATATTTGGCTAGTATAGGTTCCTTGCCTTTTGAATGATTCATGATGTTGTCTTCTAGGATCTCTTCTTCAGGTTGCTCGGGCTCGGTAGATATTTGCTCGGTAACTTCAGGCTGAGACTCGGTCTGAATTTCTTCCTGTGACTCGGTTTGAACTTCTTCCTGTGACTCGGTCTGTGACTCGGTAACTATGCTCGGCTTGGTAGATATAGTTTTCTTATTGATAGTTGTGCCTGCCAATGTTTCAGGTTCAATGTAAACGAATCTTCTATAGTTCTCAGGTTCCCTTTTGCTTTCTTCTTTAGTCTTTTCTGCAAACTCATCAAATTTTACATGTATACTTTCTATGACTTTGTGAGTAGATAAGTTCAGACATTTGTATGCCTTGCTTTTGCTAGAATATCCTAGGAATATTCCTTCATCACTTTTCACATCAAATTTATTTCTTCTGGATTCTTTTAAGATATAACACTTGCTACCAAATATTTTCATGTAACTTACATTGGGTTTATAGCCATACCATAATTCATAAGGAGTTTTGAATGTGTCTTTCTTCAATTGTACTCGGTTCAAGGTATGAACTGCAGTGCTGATAGCTTCCTTCCAGTACTTTATAGCGATGTTCTTTTCTATCATTAGAGTCCTTGCACAATCCATAATAGATCTGTTTCTTCTTTCTGCTATTCCATTCTGCTCAGGAGTTCTAGGAGCTGATACCTGTCTTTTGATTCCTCTTTCAATGCAAAAGTTGTTAAAATCATGGGAGATGAATTCACCACCTCTGTCTGATCTTAAGCATTTCAATCTTTTCCCTGTTTCCTTTTCCACTCTTGCTAAGTACCATTTGAACTTTTCAAATGCTTCTGATTTCTCTCTTAAATACATAACAGTCATCATTCTAGAATAATCATCAATGAAAAGAATAAAGAATTTATATCCAGTATAGCTTTGTATTCCAATAGGTCCACATAAATCAGTATGCACAATTTCCAAAATTTCTTTAGACTGATAGTTCTTGCTCTTGAAACTAGTTTTACTCATTTTGCCAATCTGACAATTCTTACATAGACTAGTATCAGGTTTCTTCAAAGTAGGAATGCCTCTAACCTTCTTGAATTTGCTTATTTTTATCATGTTATCAAAATTCACATGACATAAACTTTTGTGCCATAGCCAACTTTCTTCTAATTGAGCAATAAAGCATGAATATTCACTGAGATCAAGATAAAATAAGTTACCTTTTGTTTGTTTGCCTGATCCAATGAGTTTTCCTTTTCCATCCAGCAGTCTTGCTTGACCATTCATGAATTCAACCTTGAAACCAGTGTTGATTAGCTATGCTACACTTAGAAGATTATGTTTTAGTCCTTCAACCCAATAAGCATTATCACATATGAGTTCTTTGGTTAATGAGATTCTTCCTTTTCCTTTTATACAACAAGGTTCATTGTTTCCAAATCTTACATTACCACTATCACAGTCTTCTAGATATTCAAATTTTGTCTTGTCACCAGTCATGTGGTGTGAACATCTGCTGTCTATTATCCATATATCATCTTTACTTATATGAGAAATAAGTGCCATCTTATCTTCATCATCATCAGATTCATCTTTTATAGCAATAAAGACAATTTCTTCTTCACTATCATCAGAATCTTTAGCCATAAAACATGATTTCTTACCTTTATCCTTGTATGATTTGAAATTCTTTTTGCCATAGTACTTGTGACTTCTCTTCTCTTCCTTGACTTGTTTGTTTGGGCACCTAGCTGCAATATGTCCAATTTCTTCACATGAAAAACAGATTAAAGGAGTTTTACCTTTATACTTACCTTTCCCTCTAGAGTACTTCTTTGCAAGTAATGCTTCTACAATTTCAAGATCACTATCAGAACTTTCTTCTGATACGTCTTCACTTTCTGACTGAACTTCTTTAATTTTCTTGTTCTTCTTTAGTGAAACCTTGGCCTCAAATGCTGATTCAATATTTTTGGAATTTGGAACATAGTTATCATAGTTGTCTAATTCAAAAGCTGTCAATCTTCCAACTAAAGCATCCAAAGTTATATTGTGGTTTGTTTCACATCTTCTTTCTTGAATAGCTGATACTCTTATTGCATAGATAGGGAGTAATGTTCTGAGTACCTTACTTATAACAGTTTCATCTGAGATTGTTCCTCCAGAAGCTCTAATTGCACTTACACTTGCTTTGATTCTTTCAACATATTTTGCAATGTTTTCATCTTCCTTCATATTCATTTTGTCAAACTGTCCTCTTAGGCTTTCTGCTTTGCTCTTTTCACATTTGCATCACCACCATATATTTTCTTTAGTGCCATCCACATTTCATATGCAGTAGTGCAGTCTTTAATATCATCAAATTCTTCATAGCTGAGAGCAGATGCAATGTCTATCATCATGGTGTTGTGAGTCTTTTTATCTGCAATGTCTTCAACAGTTAATGCGCCATTAGGAATTGTGTATTCTTCATCAATGTATTTGCATCCTGAATCACCAATGGAATCCAGATGAAGTCGCATGAGACCTTGCCATGCTGAAAAGTTATCTCTGTTGAGCTTTGGAATTTCCCTCTTGTAAGACATCCTGATCTTTAGCTTAGGTCCTTGAAACCCTTCCTGCAAGCACCAAAAGCTCTGATACCAATTGATGGAATATGGATGAAGTGACTGAGAGGGGGGGTGAATCAGTCAACCATAAAACACTTCACAATTAATTCTTTCCAGATCCCTTAGGATATCTTAACAATATTATCTATTTTAGCACTCGGTAAAGAGATTGCAGTAACTTTGAAGATGCAGAAAGTATTAGCAAAATTATCTTTTAGATATTCATCAGCACTGGTGTATGATTAAGATAGCAATTAAGAACACAAGAGACACAAGATTTAACATGGAAACCCAATATGGGAAAAACCACCAATGTATCTAGATACTGATTTTCACTTTTCTGAAGTGATGCTCGGTTAGAAGCCAACCCGGTAAAAGGTTACAAAACACACTGTTAGTTGTGACCTTGTTAGAGGATTTAAAACACCCTGCTAGGAGTGGCCTGGTAAGAGGTCTTGAAAACAATTCAATGGAATTGTCACCTTGTTAGAGGATTTACAATATGGTTGTTAAACCAACTCGGTTAAGAGATTTAGAATTCACTATTACAATGATAAGAAGGTAACAATGAAAAATGACCTATATAATAATGCAACTGCCTTGCTGATTACAGATCTCTGTTCTGCATATGTATGATCCTTCCTGATCAAATAAATCTGTGCTGCACCTCAAGGATATCTGAACATCCTTCACAAATTCGCACACGCCTTTCCTGTCTTTCTTCTGTAAATCTTCTGCTATATTTCTTGTTTATTTTTCACATTTGACCTTTTATTTATATGATTTTAGATTTGTCAAATCGACATTATTTAGTATATCAGTCGGCTGAATTAAGAAAACTCTATTTGCAAAAATCCTTCAAGGGCCGACAGTGCTCGGTGACCATAACTTTCTATAATCTTTCGGAGACCGAGGGAACTCGGTAAACACCGACAATCCTTTACCTTTGATAACCGACTGAACTCGGTAAACACTGAATTTCCTTTGACGACCGACTGAACTCAGTAAACACTAAATTTCCTTTGACGACTGACTGAACTCGGTAAACACTGAATTTCCTTTGATGACCGAGTGGACTCGGTAACCACTAATATTCCTATCTGGCAGACCGACTGAGCTCGGTAGTAACTGATTGCTGCGGACTATGACATTGTGTGACATCAAAGACAATACATAATTGAGTAGCAATTTCCTTCAGACAATTGTTTCCAACAATAGGAACACAACAAAGGAGATTGTTGCGGGCAGGCAACAAACCCTCGACCTCACTCCCAAAGGTAAGAAATGATTGTTTTCTCTTGGAATATTTGGGGTTTAAACAACCCACAGAAACAACTTGATGTTAAGCAGTATATTTTTTTATTATAAAGTTGACATTCTCCTTATTCAAGAAGTCAAAATGACCTATGGTAACTTTAATTCTCTTGTGGGGCAGCTATGGCCTGGAGCCATGTTCTTTTATTTTGAGGTGTGTGGGGCTTCTGGGGGGATTGCTACCCTTTGGAACCCTTAAAGAGTGTAGGGAGATGCCCTCAGTTTCTCCCACCACCATCTTGTTGTTTCTTTCACCTCTCTGACGGCTACCTGGTACTATTATAATTTTTATGCCCGTAATTCCTATCAGGGTAGAAAGGTTGTTTTGGAGGAGCTTTCATCCTCTTTTTGCCTCCTTCAAGGCTCAAATTTTTTGGTGGCAAGGGACTTCAACTCTCCTCTTTACCAGTCTAAAAAATGTGGTGGTATAGTGGATTTTACTGAAAGCATGGGGGACCTATCCAACTTTTTCAGTTTGAATGGTCTTCAGGATGTTGATCTTAAAGAAAATCCCTTCACCTGGACCAACAACAAGAAGGGCAACCACTTGATTTAGGTGTGGCTTGATAGGGTCTTAATTTCATCTGCTTGGAACCTTGGTCCCTCCTACTCTCTCACTACCCTCCCTAGAACCACCTTTGATCATAATCCTTTGCTGCTCAAATGGATGGATGGGAAGCACACCTACCCTACCCCTTTCAGATATGAAATTATGTGGACTTCGCACCCCAACTTCAGGGACAGGGTTCAGCAATGGTGGTCTAGTCCGATTAAGGGTTCTGTTATGTTTAGAGTGGCCTCTAAATTGGAGATCATCAGGGGAGCTATCAAAGGTTGGAGTAAGACCACCTTTGGTGATATCTTTCATAAAAATAAATCTCTAAAAGAGAAATTGGAAAACCTCCAAGGGCTAATGGCTACTAGGAATTTTTCACCAGACTTACACAATGAGGAGGAAGAGGTTAGGAAAGACTAGAAAGATACTCTGGCTAATGAGCAAATTTTTTGGAAGTAGAGGTCTAGAGTACAGTGGCTTAAAGAGGGAGATAGGAACACTTCTTTCTTCCACCAATTTGCCTGCAAGCACAGGAGAAGGAACACAGTTAGCACTCTTAAGGATGGTAGGGGGAATGGGATCTCTGACCCTGCCATGCTGGAGAATTTTGCTATGGTCTACTTTGTTAACTCCTTTGTGGACGTGAATACTGGTAATTCTGAAACCCTTCAAAACTAGCTTATCTCTATATTGCCAAAGGTGATCACTGAAAATGATAATAACACCTTACTATCTAGAGTCACTAATGAAGTGGTTCATAATGCTATGTTCTCCATGAAATCCTTCAAAGCCCCTGGCCCTGATGGCTTTCCCCTGGCCTTCTTTCAAGACTTCTATGACATTGTTGGGTATGATGTGACACATGCCACTAGGGATTTTTTTAGAACTAAGAAAATTCTCAAACAACTCAATGACACTTTCATTGCCCTAGTACCAAAATGTCCTGAGCCTAAAACTATGGATGACTTCAGATCCATCAGCCTCTATAACACCTTGTATAAAATCTTCTCTAAGATTATGGTTAGAAGAATCAAACCCCTTCTCAATAAAGTTATTAATCCTAATCAGAAAGGGTTTATCCTTGGTAGACAAATTTTGGATGCTGCCATCACTACCCATGAAATCCTACACTCTATCTCTCATAGTAAGGCTATTGGTATGGCTCTTAAACTTGACATCTCTAAAGCATATGATAAAGTTAATTGGAGCTTCCTCTATAAGGTCCTTGCCTCCTTTGGGTTCTCTCAAGACTTCTTAACTTTGATTAAAACCTACACTGAAAGTATCAAATTCTGTATGTTGTTCAATGGAAAACTGGGTACAAAATTTTCCCTTGCTAAGGGTCTTCACCAAGGGGATCCTCTATCCCCCTATCTTTTTATTCTTCTTGCTAAGGTTCTAGGCCATAACATGATGCACCTAGCACGGCTTCAAAAAATTGAGGGAATCAAAACTGCTTCTAGCCTTCCCCTTGAAGTTCTGCAATAGTTTGTGGATGACATGTTCTTCTTTGGTACCTCCTTAGTCCTTGAAGCCAGAGAGTGGAAACATATGCTTGATAGTTATGCTACTACTTCGGGACAACACATAAATTACCACAAAAGCATAATATACTTCTTTAACACTGAGCTGATGGTCCAATCTAAGATCCTCAGAATTCTGGGCTGCCAGGCTAATTTGCTTCCCGCGACTTACCTTGGGCTCCCTCTTATAGTCAAAGATGTGAAGAATGAGTTTTGGAATTCCATCCTTGAGCGAACTCAAAGGAAGCTGGCTAGATGGAAAGGTAAACTTCTCAACAGCACTGGTAAGCTCCAACTTCTTGCTACTTCTCTTCAAGGAATTCCTATCTATTTCCTTTCCATTTTCAAAATTTCTGGTGTCATGGCTAACAAGTTAGAAAAGATTCAACGCACCTTCCTCTGGTCAGGGACTAAAGAAAAAAATAATATTTCCTCTGGTTAGCTGGGAGAAAGTTTGTAGCCCTAAACATATGGGGGCCCTTAGACTGAGAAGAATTAACAACCTCAACAGAGCTCTACTTTCCAAGTTGTCCTGGCAAATGGTTGTGTGTTCTGCTGATTGGTGCAAAATCATGAAGGCTAAATATCTTGATGGGGGATGCTTTTGTAAGCTCTTCATGGAATAGGGGAATCCAAGAAGTTCCAAAATCTAGAATAATATCCTCAAAAATAGATGTATTCTAGAGAAGGGAACTCTTTGGCAATTAGGTAATGGTAGAGACATAAGGTTCTGGGAGGATCCTTCTCTTCCTGATGGTATTCTTGCTACCACACATTTCTCCCAATTAAGAAATGCTCTCACCCTAGGAGTGGGTAGCATGGTCTCCAATTTCATTATAAATGGCAGATGGATTGATTTTACCCCTATCCTAAGGGACAAACCTAATCTCCTCAATCTAGCTGCTAACCTCACTACCCTGATCCATTCCATCCGCATCCCCATTTTCAACAGACCTAATAGACTTCTTTGGTCCCATACCCTCCATGGTGGCTTCACTATCAAATCTACCTACAATCAGCTTACAATGGCTCTTGCTAACACTAGCTACTGGAAAAAGGTGTGGAAACCATAGCTCATCCCTAAGGTCAACTTTTTATGGTGGATAGTGCTACATGGGAAAATTCTTACTCTAGATAACCTAATTAAGAGGGGGTTTAATTTGGCCAATAGGTGCCACTTATGTAAGAAAGAAGAGGAAAGCATAAATCACTTATTTATTCACTGTGAATATGCGACTAAGGTGTGGCAAAAAATTTTAATTTGCCTTGACATCTAGTGGACTCCTAATAAAGATATATGTGATCTTTTCCATAACTAGCAATCTCCCTCACATCACCCTCTAATAAAGATCTTATGGAGCCAGGCTCTACCTATCTTTTTCTGGTCCCTATGGAAGGAACACAATAACAAGATATTCAGAGATATTGAGTTGAATAGCACAATGGTGCTTCAAATTAGGTTGAAATTGCTTTAGGAAAACTTATTGGTTGCCCACTAGAAGACACCTAGTTTTCCTCCCTCTACCTAGGATCACAAAACTACTTTGAATTGGGTTGTGGACAAGGGATTTCCCAAGTTTGATGGCACCAAAATTTCTTCTCGCAAGACTACTATATGGACTCCCCCCATGCGGCCTGACATAAGTTAAATTTTGATGGGTCAGTTTGCAACCTACTATAAGCTGGTGGGGGTGTCATTCATGATCACAATGGCTTCTTAGTGGTGTCCTATGCTGGTCCCCTTCAAAACCACACTATCAAATAAGCGGAAGGCATGGCTCTCCTCTAGGGATTGAAAATGGTTGTGTCCATTGGTTGCACCAACATTGAAGTGTAAGGTGACTCCAAAGTCATAATTGATGCCTCCAGGGGTGATGGTAATGTTGGATGGAAAGTGGATAGAATTTTGAAAGATATCTAGGGCATTATGGATAGCTTGCAGAGGGTCACCATCACACACATCTATAGGGAAGGGAATGTGGTGGTTGACACCATGGCTACTACCAGACTGCAGCTGGAAGGGCTTAGATGTTGGAGAGATATTGGTTAGCTTCCCCAGAACACTCAAGACCTGCTAAGGTGGGAAATGAGAGAAACTAATTTTCAAACTCATGATGTTTAAAAAAGAAAGCTTAGGTGGGATGCCTTATGATCAGGCTAGGTGCCAGCACATTCTTATGACAACTTTAAAGAATTCTTTTTTCTACCACATTGATTACTAGGGAAGTAATTCTATGTATGAAATAGGCATGACTTGGTTGATGTGGCAGCTGGCTATGAACTGGGCTTCTCAAATTAATCATTATTTCAATTAGGCTCTAGGCAATAAATTTTTGGAGGCTGGTGAAAGATACGATGCATAATTTTCGCAAGGTAATTATTATTTTAAGTCTGGGTTAATGTGTACTTCTCATGCTTAAACCATAGTGGCACTCATGGCTAAGATTTGTGAAATCTAAGACAATCAAAGCATTAATCGCTCCTTGCTAGTTGACACAATTTCTAAAGTCCTGTTCAGCTTTCTTTTTGGCTTTTGTTATCTGAGCTATGGATTTCTTCGAAGAGCTGAGACTAGTGAAAGAACTCTTCTCCTGGGCTTCTCCCTAGTTCCTGGTTTTCTCTGTAGATGACTTTTTTGGAAGATTATGGGTGTGGATAGAAAAAGAATCAAACCAGACTGTATTAAGGATGAGTTCACCTTGGATTCCATGGTCATGTACTTCTATCATGAGGGAGGTATTATGTCATTCATGGAGTGCCTCCAAGGTCACGATGAGATGATTTCTAGGACTTGGAATGACAGGCAAGTCACCATCAATGGCATCACCTTCCAGGTTAATGAGGAGGTTATTGGGTAGGCTACGGGCATGCCTACGACTGGTAGGAAGTGGAAGAAGATGGCTAAGACCCAGACGAAGATATAATTTGTGCAATTTTTCAAGGATGGCCCCATCCCCACTCCGATAAATGGTGGCTACACTATTATAGAGATCCTAAAATTTTGGCCAAAAATATGTAAGCTCGTGATGAAGTACTTTACTCTGGAGGGCCCAATTTGGTATGTTTTATAACTATCACCTCTCCTTCCTAAATCATTTCAATCACAAGCTATTAATCTCTTTTCCTTTCTTCTTGCTGCATTCGTTAGAAGCTAATGTGAAGACTGTTAATGAAACCATTTCCCTTGGCAAAAACCCTGTTTATCTTCACCAGGGTCTCATCCTTTGCCTTTATAACTTTCACCATGCCCTTTTCCCTGCTCCACCTCTGCAAGTTTTGTACACATCTCATTTTGTCACGTCACCCTTGGTTTCCCTTAACTAGGGTATCCCCACCCCCACTAAGTCTGAGGATGAGGTGACCCCTACTTCTAGCCCTATGTCTTTTGAAACTTAGCCTACTCCTAGCTCTCTGAAGCATTCCTTTAACCTAGGAGATGACCCCCTACCCCCTCTCAAGAAGCAAAAAAAGATTGTGATTAACCTAGACTATGGCCCTACTTCTAAGCACCTACCTACTTCTACCTGTCGTTGTACCTACCTTGTTAAAGGACAAGGTAAAAGAGCCAATAGAGAGCTCATGTCTAAGGAGGAGGTTTCTGTTCAGGAAGAAGGTTCTGTTGGCTCCTCTAGCAAAGAGAGCTAGGAAAATGATACTATTAAGGTGGAAATTAAGCCTGAGGGAGCTACCCAAACTAAGGTGGCTATGGAGGAGGTGAACGAGAAGGACCCCAATGAGAACAAAGGGCACTTTGCTAGTAGCTTCATGGGAAAAATTAAGTTCTAGGTTGATACCTTGGAAAGAATGGTCTCGAATCTCACTAAGGACCTGGAAGCCACTAACAGATGGTTAAAAGATGTGAGTAAATTTTCTCTTAAGGTTATGCACGCCTCTACCACTACTCTTTGTCTCCTCAATGAGAAGGCCATAGAGGATATGAAAGCTGTCAAAAGCAATTGTGAGCTCTTCAGTTTCCTCAATGAGGAGTGGGCTAATATTCTGCTATCGAAGTGCTTATGGAATGGAAAATAGCATTCTGGGATCCTGTGAGAAGGAGGTTGGAGAGTGTTCCTAGTTCCTTGCCTCCCTTTTTTTTTTACTATGTTTATTTATGTATGCTCTATACTCTGGTTTGGGTTTTTAGCCCTACATGGCACCTAGCTTGGTTAAAGCTAAACTTTATCAATACTCTCATTATGTGGTGGTGTTTATTTTCCTATTTCTTTGTTTTTGATCGAGGTAGACTTCTATGCTTCATGCTTCATGCTGCACTCTTTGGTGATTAATTCTTTGTTAATTCCTTAGTTTTCCTTTTGTTCTGTTGGGTTAGCACCCTTTTTTTTTTGCTGCTGCTTTAATTAAAAACATCTATCCTTATATGTTTTTCATCTTCTATATGTTCATGTGGTCCTAGTTTATAATTAATTTAAATTTATGTTTAATATCTTATTTTTAAAAATATTATAGATTAAATTGCATTCTTTTCATGGTTGCACACTTAAATTTTTAGTTATATTAAATTTAAATTCAATTTCATGGTTTAACAATTGTATAGATAGTAAACAAAGAACCTAATTTCTCCTTCACACACATACACCTAGATGAGTAATCAGGATATACCTGTAGCAATGCCTTAACCCAGAAATATTTTTTTATATAGTAATGATTAGATTCATAAGTTGGGAATCATCATAGATGACCCATTGATGGCATATATAATAATACACGATAAACTTTTTTTACCAACTTAGAGAATATTAGAGAGTTTCTTGGTCATTATATTTCCTATTCTAATGATTGTAGATATTGATCTTCAACAATTGATGCAAGAAGTGTCGGGTGGTGTTTCCTTGGAGACAACTTAGTAGAGTTTCCCCAATGAAATCATCAAATGAGATGTATTTCCTTTATATGATGTTAGGAAAAAGGTGAGAACCTACTAGGTGATAGAATGTATCATTGTAGTTGTGTCTTACTATATATACTTGAGGTTCCTTGATTCTCATGGTTTTTATCCTAATATTTACTAGATTCCACTATATTTTACTTAGAAGTTGTATGTTAATGTCCATTTGGGCCTTAATATCAACTACCTTGACCTACTTACCTATTTTGATTAGGGACATGGTAGATTAGTAGATAGAGATCGGTATTTCAGAGTTGATCATTATCTTCTCTAAGTATTCAGGATGCTAGTTGGGAAAGGGATGATTACCATATCAACATCCCTCACCCTCATAATAGAATTTAAGTTTTCATTTCTTCCCAAATGGAATTAATTGATAGTGTCATAGATATTTTGACTACTACCATTTTATCTACCCATTTTGATAGATAATTATGAGTCAATCATGATCAATATCATCTAAAGTTGTCATATTTAGTATTGTTATACACTGAGTTTGCACCCTTGTTTCAAGCTCTCTTGGTCTTGATAACTCAATATAACATGGGAATCATCGCACGGTTGTGGGACCTATGCTAACCAAGATGAAACCAATAGGTTCTAGGCTGGTTCCTCTTGGATTATCACCTTAGTCTACTCTTAAATAGGAAAGTAAACTTTGAAGGGAAAGGGTTAGAAGGAGTGCATGAAAGGGAAATAACTGAAAGAAAACTATCCTACTACGTGATGCACCGAAACTAGGTTTTGGATCTCAGTATAGAGGAATGAGATCAATGGAGGAATCAAGTCTAATAAGTCACAGCTCACTAGATAGGCTTGCATAAGTATTTCATAAGAGGGTCTGAATAGAAGACTCAACCTATGACCTGCAAACAAACATCCTTTTATGTAACTGGGTGTAGGAATGAGACAAGACTACTAGGGGCTGTAGTATACCCACAAAACATCTATATCAGATCAAACACAGTAACACACAAAATCACAGAAAGTGAGAGGGACTAGGAACCCCAATTTCCATTGAAAACATGCATAAACCTTAATCCAATAAGAGATAATGCAAACAAGGAAGGACAGGGACATGAAGGATTGTCACAAACTACCTCTACAATATTTGTATTATCAATGGGAATTTACAGAATGTGGGAAACTAGAAGGCAGGAAGAAATGCCATGGATAGCTTCCCAACAGAGAGACTTTCTTTTTTACAAAATGTGAATTCTGAGCGCTAAGGCTCTCAAAAAAAAATATATAGATCCTCGACTACATGCTGGCAGAAGTCAAAAATTCTAACTAGGGTTACATCTTTTAGAATAAAATAATCAACCCTAGGGTACTGAGAAGATTGATCATAAATAAAACTCTGTAGTATCATATCCGATCAGATATTCATCCTTGCATGCCCATCCCTATACTACATTACCTGCAAATAAACAGCCTGAACTCATCATTTTTCTTGCACAAAAGTCTCACCATGAATGCTAACTGGTACCCTACTGGGACAAAGAACTGACCCTTCACGGCCGCCCAGACTTCTTCATCATTTTTCCATAACTGCACATGTCCTGCAACATCAACTCTTAGCTACCCGCTACTCGCAACCATTTCTGTAGAAGAAAATCTCGCAAAAATTGTTGCACCGCTTTGAAAATGTCATTGGTCGCATGATCACATGAGCCCAAAAGCCTTCATGTGATCATGTGACAAGCCTCATTGAATCTGCCACTCTGCCATGCAAGACACTTGGTCCTGCCAAATATCTACCTGTCAACCACGTGGACCAACAAGAAACCCACACGTCACCATCGGAAGCCCCTATTGAACATTGATGACCCGTCACATGATTGCATGGCTGTAAGAGACCGCATGCGATCATGCGACAAGCCTTTGAGATGTTAACTGCAAACTTAACTCTAGGTTCTTCCTTGGGCTCATCTTCCCCTTAGTCGTAGAGTCACTTAATGTTTTCCTTAACCTCGGTTCTATTCAGTGACTATGCAAAATCCATTAACTGCGCAACCATGCTCTCACGCATTCACCAAGAAAATAGGGCTCTACTAAATCATATCCGTGAATGAGTGAATGCATGAAACTTTATCGGGAGCTACCAAATATAGAGGACAAAACTGACCTCCTCTAAAATTTCCACCATTAAAATCTGGCCCCACTAACAACTGCATTGTCATCGCAAGCTCTCAGCCAATTAGCAATGAACACACCAGCCAAGAAAGGACCCTCTTGCAGAAGAATCTCATCAGATGGTTGTTGCATGATCACTAGGGGTCAGAAGATCCCATGAAAACATGCGACCACCATTGGATCTTCAACCTTGGCACCCGCATGATTCTCTGACAAACGGACCCATCACCAACCGATTGCAGCAGCACACTTAACAGCTAGTCGCATGTTCGCATAGCCTAAAAAAGGGCTATGTGATCATGCAAAATACTGCTAGCATTTTGTAATAGTATCAATTGGCTAGTCACATGGTTGCATACCTCTTTTTTAGGCTATGCGAACATGCGACAAACTGCATGCAGCTTGAAAACAACAACTGGGCCCCACTGGATCGGAGTTGCGCACATAAAAAGAATGTTGTCTTTAGGAAGAACTGCTGTGAAGATGTGAAGTGGTCAAAAACACAGAGGGTTTTTAGGCTAAAAGTCAAAAACATCTTGAGCTTTCAGACCAAAAGGAAGAAAATACAAAGGGTTTTCGACACTGAACACTTTTTTGAAACCCTGCAACAATATTTCCTGCATGCTTTCAAACTTGAATATCTCTGAGATTTTTGTGAATTAAGTGATGCGATCTAAACTGAAGCATGGTGACACATTGAAGATCATGGGGTTTAGAGGGCAAAGCATAAAAATTTGAGGATCTACTTTGCAAGTGAAAACAAGTTGCAACAGGGCAGGATAAAAATAGAGACCTGAAAACTTGGCCAAATTTGCAGAATAGGAAATTTTGGGCAACATTTTGATGACTTTTATGGGATGTCAACCTGCTAGACATTAGACCAGTGACCTTGACATATCCATTGGGCATAGGAGCATCTTAGGAACATAAAACTTCGACAGGGAGACAAAAACTGTGCTTGAGCACTTCTTGGAAAATAGGAAAAAACTAACCTAAAAAACTGGAAGAAAGCAGGAAAACTAACCTATCCTAAACTAACCAGTGCAGAAACTCATTTAAATGAAACCATTCACTAGTTGTGAAAAGTAGCTACCCTTCCTCATTAGGATATTTTGCATTGGAAGCATAAGGATAGCTACAAGGATATGAGGCATACAAAAATTTGGCAAATGAGGATGTACTGCCTCTGTAAAAACAAGATCAAGTTTACCCTCCTCTAATTAATCACATGGAGAGGTCTTGGTAAACTCCTTCTGACCCAAGTATCTAATGGGGCAGCCTCTCAAAATTCTGAAGGTGGGACCTCCTTTGATTGCTTCTCCTTTTATTTTATTGTCATCCTCTGTCATGGGTAGCCAAGGCAACTCATCTTCTCCAGTTAGAGGATCATTCTCTTCTTTAGCTTGAAAAGCTAATAGCTCTTCCAAGCTATAAACTTGAGGAAGGCTCACAAGAATAGCTCTTTCAATATCATCAAGCTTTGTGCAAAAATCCTCTATGATGTGATCAAAATAATCCTCCGAAAGGTTGCCAACATCTTCCTTGCTTTTGCTCATCATGGTGACCAAAGCTGAGTCACCAAATATACTTGAATATTAACCTTTGAAAGGTCTGTATTATGCCATCAGTATATCAGAGATAGCATAATATTTAACATGAATCTAAACTTTTGTCCCATCGGGCGTGCCAGAAATGGTATACATTGAGTTTGCACCTTTGTTTCAAGCTCTCTTGGTCTTGATAACTCAGTATAACATGGGAATCATCTCAAAGTTGTGGGACGTATGCTAACCAAGATGAAACCTCTAGGTTCTAGGCTGGTTCCTCTTGGATTATCACCTTAGTTTGCTCTTAAACAAGAAAGTAAACTTTGAAGGGAAAGGGTTAGAAGGAGTGCATGAAAGGGAAAAAATTGAAAGCAAACTATCCTACTAGGTGATGCACCGAAACTAGGGTTTGGATCTCAATATAGAAGAATGAGATCAATGGAGGAATTAGGTCTAATAAGTCATAGCTCACTAGATAGGCTTGCATAAGTATTTCATAAGAGGGTCTGAACAAAAGACTCAACCTATGACCTGCAAAGAAACATCCTTTTCTGCAACTAGGTGTAGGAATGAGATAAGATTGCTAGGGGCTGTAGTATACCCATAAAACATCTAAATCAAATTAGACACAATAACACACAACATCATAGAAAGTGAGAGGGACTAGGAACCCCAATTTTTATTGAAAACATGCATAAACCTTAATCCAATAAGAGATAATGCAAACAAGGAAGCACAGGGACATGAAGGATTATCACAAACTGCCTCTACAATATTTGTATTATCAATGGAAATTTACAGAAAGTGGGAAACCAAAAGGCAGGAAGAAATGCCATGGATAGCTTCCCAAGAAAGAGACTTTCTTTTTTACAAAATGTGAATTCTGAGCGCTAAGGCTCTCAAAAAATAATATATACATCCTCAACTACATCCAGGTAGTTGTTAAAAATTCTAACTAGGGTTACAGCTTTTACAATAAAATAGTCAACCCTAGGGTACTGAGAAGACTGATCATAAATAAAACTCTACAGTATCATAGCCGATCAGATATTCATCCTTGCGTGCCCATCCCTATACTACATTGCCTG
>BSBK01010602.1:0-95000 GCA_027943335.1 Chamaecyparis obtusa | reverse complement strand
TCACTAAAATGTACGAGATGAAATTTAACTCTACTAAAGTAAGTCTAAGTTTATTTGAGAGTGATCTTAATCTTGATTACACTGGGTAAATCAATAAAGGCTTATAATTAAAATAATCTTGGCTTAGATTATGTTTTAATAAAATTTAATTCGAAATAGAAAAAATGCTAATAAAATAAAATTGAAATTTTATAAGATATAAAGTGTTAATAAAAATAAATTAAAAAAAATTATTTAGTTTGAAATCGCTGAGGTATCTATATTATAGGAAATGAAGAACATGTAAACAAGAATATCTATTGTGGAAGTTGGATTTCTTTGCAAGAATGTTTATGTAACATTTTATCATCTTATATGAATAAAAATTTAAAAATATTTTTAGACCTAAAGATCTAGGATCTACATATATTACAAGTAAAGATAAGAAATATTGCAAAATGAGGGTAAATTAATCGATTCGATTGCCAACAATGAAGATAAATTTTAAGAACAAAAAATAAAAAAATAAAAAATAAAAAAGAGAAGAAATAGAAAATGCAAAGTGATTGAAGACTACAAAGTTCTTCATTGAAAGAACCTTTAATATAAAAAAAAATGAAAGAAAATATTTTAATGGCTATTTAGGGGCTGATCTTAATAAATCCTTGTATTGGTCTTTTGACCTCTATAAGCTATCTTATATTTTAATATTTTTAAAATATAATGTAAGTGTAATGTAAAAAGGAATATACAATAAAAATGATAACGACATTATTGAAAATGCTCTTAAATGTGAGAGCTATTGCTAATAAGAGATCAAAGTACAAATTGCAAACACAAAAGAAGACAGGGAAATAAAAATGAGAACAATGTCATCTTGACAGCTTAAAATACTAAGAAAATTATTAACTTGTATAAATTATTGTGACATATGACAAGTAAAATAATCTTCATATACACAATGAATTAGTAAAAATCCTCACATAAGATAAATGAAAGTTGCTAGTTTTTTTTCAAATATGAGTATTCTTTGGTACACATTCCATAAGACCACAATTATTTAAAGCATTTTATCAAAGACATCGATATGTAACAAAACTACAAACTTTATATGCTATAAGAAAACAATTGAGTAATATTGCAGTCAACATAAAATTGATCTGACTGCCAAATTCTTGACGAGAGATAATATTACAATTGCACACCACGAATCCAATCTGCCATCTATTCATAATATTAGTTTACCACATAGAATAATATATGCTGTGATGGACGCGATAAGATGGGCAGAATTTAAAATTAAAATGTGAACAACAGATACAAGACGCGACTTCAAATTTAGAATACTTTATGCTCCTCTCAACAATGACGAGTCTGCTTTATCAGGGACCCATGAATTTCACTGCAATTTTTAATCATCGGTCCATGTGAGCTGCTAGATTCTCAGTGAATCAGATTTCATAAGCTAGGAAAATCTTAGGGCTAGTTATAAATCTAACAAGCGGTTTGCTTAAAATTGAGTTCTTGTTCTAGATGTTGTGAAGTAAGACGATGGAAGGAGAAGGCAAGAAGCAGATTCATGTGCTTATGTTTCCCTGGCTCGCACAGGGCCACATCGTGCCTTTCATCGAGCTTTCCAAAAGGCTTGTCAATCATGGACTCAAAGTAACTTTCTTTCCACTCCGTGAAATATTGAAAAAAACTGGGCATTGTTGTTAGACAAGAGTGGGAAGATCGATCTGGTGGAGCTTCCATAACCAGCGGTGGATGGGCTGCCAGCAGGCGCACAGAGCATCGCTGACATTCCCAACGAAATAGACGGTGTATTAAAGGCAGCGCTGGATGGTCTGGAGCAGCCATTTGAGGAACTCCTACGGCGGCTCTCACCTAATTATGTTGTCTACAACTTTTCGCAGTACTGGGTTGCTACTGTCACCGCCAAGTTTGGTATTCCGGCGATTTTCTTCCTCATTTTTACCACTGCGGTATCTAGTTACATGTAGGTTCCAGAAAGATACAAGGAAGAGGAAACCACCGTTGAGGATTTGATCGTGTCGCGAAAGGGTTTTCCTTCTACAGAAATTGTTTGGCGGCGCTTTGAAGCCCGGTGTGTTGCACGTACATTTATTCGTTGCAACGGCGGGGTTTCAGCCATGGACCTCTTCTTTCTATCAATCCAAGGATGTTCCTTTCTCCTCATCAGATCGTGCTTAGAAATGGAGGAAAAGTTTATAGAATATCTTGAGAGAACCATCGGAAAGGCGGTGGTTCCGGTGGGTCTTCTGCCACCGGATCTTCCCTAGAAGAGGATTTCAGAGCAGGAATCCTTTTGTTCGAGATAGTTGGACAAGCAACCAACTTCTTCTATAGTGTATGTGTCATTTGGGAGTGAATGTTTTCTGTCGAAAGAGAAGATCGGTGCGCTGGCACTTGGCTTGGAGGCCATGGGGCTGCCGTTTTTGTGGGTGTTGTGCTTCCCTCGATTTTCCAATGAGGAATGTAGTGCATCGGGCATCCGAGGGTTATGATGTGGATAAGTGATGTTGGAAAAAGTGTTTTTTAAGAATTTTTAGTTAGTTTTATTTATTTTTATGGAAATAAATAATGTGCAAAAATTTGCATATTTATATTTAGAATTTAGTTTTATTTATTTTTTAGTTTTATTTCTTACCAAATAAAATCTGTCTAGATACATGCGTATTTAGTTTTCTTTCCTATTTTTCTTATGGCTATGAATTCTATATATTCATCCATTTGTAATGTTTTTAAGATAGAGCTACAATAAAAGTTGTATTTTTAAGATTTCTTCTTTTGTAAAATCTTCATTTGGTATCAGAGCATTAGGATTGTGAAGCTTTCAATATGGCAA
Organism: Chamaecyparis obtusa; assembly: GCA_027943335.1. Taxonomy (NCBI): domain Eukaryota; kingdom Viridiplantae; phylum Streptophyta; class Pinopsida; order Cupressales; family Cupressaceae; genus Chamaecyparis; species Chamaecyparis obtusa. Next base: position 92,152 of record BSBK01010602.1, on the reverse strand, counting down.
ATAATTTGCAAATTCCAGAATTTGATGGAGTTGATTACCAATATTGGTCAATCAAGCTGAAGACCTTTTTGATAAGAAAAGATTTTTGGGAGATCGTTGAATCAAGATATGAAGAACCTGAGAATTAGGATGATTTCACACTTAATGAGAGGAGATTGAAGAAGGAAGCTGAGAAGAAGAATGCAATGGCTCTATTTCACATTCAAATGGCTCTTGAGAAGAGTTTGTTTCCTAGAATTCTTGATGCACAGATAGCAAAAGATGCCTGGAAGACTCTAAAAGATGCTTACCATGGCAACGATCAGATCAAAGTTGTGAAGCTACAAATATTGAAAAGAGAATATGAGAATTTGAAGATGAAGGAAGGTGAGAATGTGGGAGATTTTTTTAAAAGAGTCAAGGATGTGGTTCATAAAATGGCCACTTTGGGTGAACCTATGAGCCAGGAGCATGTGATATAGAAGGTATTGAGATCTCTAACCCCAAAATGGAATACTGTAGCAATTATTATGGAAGAAAGTAAAAATTTAGCCACCTTGGAGTATGATGAGCTAGTTGGATCTCTCATATCACATGAGGATAGAATAATAGACACTTCTACCAACATTAGTGAGAAGGCTTTTGCTTCCCAATTGCAAATTTTAAAAAATGATGGTGCTAGTAGCAACAATAACAAACACAGAGGTTCAAGAAGGGGTCAAAATTAAAACTTTTTAAGAGGAACTAAAGGAAGAGGAGGTGCTTAAGGAGGAAGAGGCTAAGGTAGATTTGATAAAAGAAAAATTTAGTGTTACCATTGCAATCGGTATGGACACTATGAGAAAGAGTGTAGGCTGAAATCAGGTAACAATAATGCAAATTATGCTCAACAAGATGAGGATCCTTCCTCAAGTAATTTATTCTTGTGTTATGGCAAAGCTGAAAATAATATGAGTGATGTTTGGTATTTGGATTCTGGGTGCTCTAACCATATGTCTAGTAACAAGGATATTTTTTCAAAGCTTGATGATGGCTATAGATCCAATATTACTCTTGGTAATAATAATACGGTGGAGGTTGCAGCCAAAGGAGCCATGGAAGTTCAGATAAAAGAAGGTATGAAAAGTGTTTAAGATATCTATTATACTCCAAAATTGAAGCATAATTTATTGAGTGTTGGGTAGCTATGTGAGAATAATTATAGAGTTGTATTTGAAAATATGAAATGTACTATCTATGATAAGAATCAGGGCAATAAAGTGATTACAGTTGTTCCTATGACAAAGAATAGGATGTTTCCCTTGAAGTTTGGTGAAAATGACAATCAGCTTGTGAATATGGCTTATGAGGATAAAAGTTGGTTGTGGCATCTCAGGTATGGTCATTTGAATTTTCATAGATTGAAGATTCTAACATCAAATGCATTGGTTCTTGGATTGCCTAAGGTTGAAGAGCACAACAAAATTTGTGAAGGATGTGCAAAAGGGAAGCATGCAAGAGAATAATTTCCAAAAAGAAATGTATGGAGGGCTCATCACCCACTTCAGCTTATTCATTCTAATATTTGTGGTCTTATGCAAACACAAAGTTTGGGTAAGTCATCATATTTTATCCCTTTTAATGATGATTACTCACGCATATGTTGGGTTTATTTTTTGAAGACTAAGGATGAAGCCTTTGATACATTCAAGAGGTTTAAAGCCTGTGTAGAGAATGAGAAAGGAAATATAATCAAATGTTTGAGAATAGATCGTGGAGGAGAATATTGCTCCAAAGATTTTCAAAATATTTGTGAGATGAATGGGATCGAGAGACAACTCACAACTTCTTACACACCTCAACAAAATGGAGTGGCTGAAAGAAAAAACTGTACTATGGTAGAAATGACAAGGATCATGTTACAAACCAAGGGTTTGAACAATACTTATTGGGCTAATTCAATTACTACAATAGTCTATATTCTCAATAGGAGTCCTACAAGTGCCCTAGACAAGATGACTCCCTATGAAGCATGGTATGAGAAAAAGGCCTAATGTAAATCATTTTAAAGTTTTTTGTTTCTTGGCTTATATTCATATACCTAATCAAAATAGACAAAATTTAGATGCTAGAAATGAACCATGCATTTTTGTGGATTATAGTGAGAAGAGAAAAGCTTATAGATTGTATAATCTCGTTACTAATAAGATTCTTGTCTCAAGAAATGTGATTTTTGATGAAGGGGGAGATTATGGTCATCAAAAAGGCCATGTTGAAAAGGCAAAATCTATTTTGGATGATGATATTATTGATAATAATGATCATGAGCATCCAACTAACGGTTCTTTTTCAAGATCTCCTAGTCCACCAAGCAGCCTTTCATCAAATTCAAGTGCAAGTTCATCCCCAAGTCCAAGCTCTACAAGAAGGGTAAGAAGATTAAGTGATATTTATTAGAGAAGTCAAAATCAAGAACATGAAGAAGATCCAATAGGTGAGACAGTAAATTTTACATTACTTGCTAAAGCTGATTTTGAGCCATCATGTTTTGAAGATGCATGTACTAATGTGGTTTGGATGCAAGCAATGAATGAAGAGATGGATTCCATTGATAGGACTGAGACATGGGAGCTTGTAGAGCTTCCACATGAGAAGAAGGAGATTGGCACAAAATGGGTATACAAGATCAAATATAACAGTGATGGGTGTGTGGAAAGATATAAGGCAAGATTAGTTGCTGAAGGTTTCACTCAAAGGTATGGTATTGATTATGAAGAAAATTTTGCACCAGTAGCAAGAAAAGAGACTATTAGAATTCTTATTTCACTTGTAGCTCAAAAGAAATGGACTATTCATCACATGGATGTGAAAAGTGCCTTTCTAAATAGGTACTTAGAAGAGGAAGTATATGTGGGACAGCCACAAGGTTTTGAAGTTAAAGGAAAAGAAGATCATGTTTATAAGATAAAGAAGGCTTTGTATGGCCTCAAGCAAGCACCATGTGCATGGTATGCAAGGATTGATGGATATTTTCAACAGAATGGCTTTCAAAGAAGTAAGAGTGAACCTACCCTTTGTTACAAGCAAGAAGGTAATGATATTATCATTGTGAGTTTGTATGTTGATGATTTGTTATATATGGGTAGTTGTTCTAAGATGAAAGAGAAATTCAAAGTTTCTATGATGAATGAATTTGAAATGAAAGATTTGGGTCTCATGAAGTATTTTTTGGGAATGGAGGTTTATCAACGTGAAAATGAAAAATTTTGTTTGTCAAAAAAAGTATGCAAAGGATATGCTAAATAAATTTGATATGGTTGACTGTAAACCTCTTTCTACTCTAATTGCTCATGGAGTTGTATTAAGTAGAGATGATGGTGCTGATATTGTTGATGAGACATCATATAGAAGTATTGTTGGTAGTTTGATGTTTCTAACTCACACAAGGCCTGATATTGCTTACTCAGTTTCATTGGTTTCAAGGCATATGTCAAATCCATTAGAAGAACATATGAAGGCAGCCAAGAGAATTTTGAGGTATGTGAAAAACACTCTCGATTTTGGAATTCACTATTCTTCTAAAAAATTTGAGCTTGTTGGCTTTAGTGATTCCGATTGGGGAGGTAGTTTGGATGATCGAAAATCTACGTCTAGTAATTGTTTTTCTTTGGGCTTTGGTTTAATCACATGGAGTTCAAAGAAGAAAAGTATGGTTTCTCTCTCTTCTACAGAAGTGGAATATGTTGCAGTCACTTCAGCAGGCACACAAGCTTTATGGTTCAGAAAAATTCTTGAAGAAATTGGTGAGATTCAGGTTTAGCCTACTGTGATTTTTTGTGACAACATTAGTGCCTTTAAATTGGCCAAGAATCTGGTTCATCATAGCAGGACCAAACACTTTGATTTGAAACAACACTTCATTAGAGATTTGGTACAAAAGAATGCAATTGAACTGAAATACATCAACACAAAGGCACAAATAGCGGATATCTTCAAAAAGGTGGTTGCAAAAGATTAGTTGTATTTTCAGAATTTCTTCTTTTGTAAAATCTTCATATGAGTATTGAACCCGAGACTGGGGGCTTGTTTACAGTGAGTGGGTGCTGCAACTGGAGATTCTTGCGCATCCATCAGTGGGAGTGTTCCTAAGCCACATGGGGTGGAGTTCCATTGTGGAGGTGGTGAAGTTTGGGGTGAAACTTGTGCTTCTACCAATGATTAATGATCAAGGTCTAAATGCCAGCCTCATAGTAGACGAGCTTAAGTTGGGATTGGAAGTCGAAAGAGAAGAGGATGGGAGTTTTATAGAGGATCAAATTTGAATGGCCATGCTCAATATGGCGAAGGAAGACAACAAGGAATCAAGAGTCAATGACATGAGAGAGATTATATTTGGCGACAATGCATTGGAAGAAAAATACATCATCCGGTTAATCGAATGCCTGGAGCCCTCTACCTCAACAAATTAGACTATTTTATGAAACTCCTCGCTTTGTTCTTATGGCTTCTATTTTAATAAAGATTAAGCTGGTAGTTTGGTCACGATAAGATTTTGATGGAGAATTTTAATAAGTGCCACGAATGGCCAGTAGTAATATTAGAAGTAATAAGATATATTGCAATATTAAGAATTAAACATTTTTATAACTATATGCATTTAATAAAAAATTGCAACATCTAAAGTTAGACAAAGTTAGAATGTGAAATTTTTTATTTTCATAATTTATTAAAAAAATTAAGTAATAACATCTACCACAAATTAGATTGTTCAAATGTTTCCTTATAAAATAGAATGATAGAAATTATTTTATTATTATTAATATTTATTTCCTTTTTGAAAAATAATTAATGCTTTTGTTAAAATAAAAATAATACCATCCAACTAATTTAGGTAAATGTTATTAGAAAAATTTAAAAATAAAATCACTACAATTAATTAACATATCTACCAATATATTTATAATAAAAATATATCTATCAAGTAATTCTTTTAACAATTAAATGTATAATACATCAACTAAATCATTATTAAATATGTATTAATAGTTTAACTACTTATTACATATTAAATAATATTTTGAATAATATTCTTTAAATTTTTATTTTTTATGAAAAAATCATACAAAAATAAAATCTAAAATTTTTTAACTATTTATATCTAAATTTTCCTCTTACAAATTTTAAATTTAATCAAATAAATTATAAAATGAATTAACTACTATACTAATGTAAGAGAACCTTTGGTGAAAATAATTGAAGCGTACCTGTTCTCATCTCACTCATGATAAGAATGTTATTTTTCCATCAAAACATTGTTTATTATTCATTTGATTGAAAATTTGATTTGCAATATAGCTTAAAAAATGTTATGCAAAAAAATTGTTTGCTTTTTAAACTCCAAAAAATTCATGTATAAGACCTTAATTCATTTAACTAATCAAATGATAGAAAAGTCATTTTGAAAAATTATAAAGTTAAGAATATTGCATTTAAACTTTAGAAAGTGTGAAATTTATAATAAAATACAAAATATAATAAATTCTAATTGGACAAAATAGTTTTATTTAATCACTAGTTAAAGCAAAAATTCCATAAAATGATGCAATAGTACTTAGCCTACTGGCAAGTACTAATAAGAGTCAGATCTTTAATTATATGAAGATGATATAATATATAAATATTTTATGTGTATTATTTATTAAGAATTATATTTTGTTGTGCAATGGGTATGTCAAAGAGGTGTAGAAGGTCAATTACAAAATTTTTGATCTATTTTTTTCATAAATCTACATAATACATAAAGTCAATTCTTAGATTATTTAGCAATGATATTTTTTTGGGCAACAAATGTCTTAATGCAAATGTGATATATTCACATAAATTATGTGCTTAGTTGTAGGAATGTAACCATTACCAAAATAAAACCTTTAAATTAGAAAGATAATTAGAATTCATTACTAATAGACTCAGAGAGAGAGAGAGAAGGGTGGGGAGGCAAAGATACAAGTAGAATGAAATTTGAAGATGGATATATTTATCTAGAGAGAGAGGGGGGGGGGGGGCAAGAGTGAGAGAGAAAGAAAGTGACATAGACAAATAATAGAGGAAGGGGGAGCTAAGTTGATAGAGATAGGGGTAAAGATAGAGATAGGGAGGAGAAGCAAGGAGTGTGTGAGTATATGAATTAGATATACCAATGAGGAATTCAAGGTGAATTAGTAGATCCCTAATTAAATGACATGCTACCATGAGCATAAATCCCCAAGTACACTTGTTATCGTTGAATGTCAATGCACAATGATTGATCAAAAGTTATTTTATTGCTCACTCACTATATAAATTTTAATTAGATTATAAGTTTGCAATCTATTTTATTATATAAATTAAAATTAAAATTCAAAATATAATTTTAGTCTATAATAATAAAAAATTTAATCAAACAAATAATCATCAATTAAATTAATTCAATTAGTTTTTAATTATTATTTATAATTTCATCATAAACATAAATAAAATATAAAATAAATCTATAATAAAATAAAATAAACTGAATGTAAAGTTAAAAATATCAAAATTCAAATATTAGTGAAAATTAATTATAAACATTGAACTTATTAAACTAGCAGTTGCATGTTTTTGTACGTGCAACGATAAGCCGATAGGAGTTTTGATTTTCAAATCATTAATGGTATGAAGAAGTAATTTTGGAAATAATAATATAAATCAAAATTAAGCATCTTAAAATTTATTTTTAAGCTGTGTAAAATGGAGATAGGATAGAAGAGAATAATTGAAGAGGTCCTTTAAATTTGAGAAGAAATAATCATCAATAAGACAAATTCTTAATGATACTTATCTTTTCTGCAACATTTTCCTTGTGATAAGCCCTCAATTGAGGGGATATTCATCAAGAGAGAGTAAATTCAATTCCACCTTTATTTGCAATGCATGGGACTCATTAATGGTGTTAAAAATTCATCAAAAATTATAGAGAAAAGATCATTTGAAAATAGCAACAACCTATGCATCTTTAAAATGGTAAAAGAAATAGAAAACATGAGCCCAAACTAAATCCTAACATAATAAAAAAATCTTGGGAAAGAAATGCAAAAAGAACCTACAAAATTTAGCCCCTAAATAACCAGAAACTGCATAGTCACACATAATTTGGACCTCTCCAAAAAATATCAAGGCACTGAAAAATAAGAGATGAAACACATGAACAAGGTTGTTGTATAATATAACTATTATTTACAAATCATAATAAATGTGATTCAATGATACACACAATATTAGTTAATGCAAATAATTTTTACATCCTCATTCAACCATAAAGTAGCATGTATCTCTAAGAGGCATATGACAAGGTTATTTTGTAATGACAGTGGAATTTAAAACCCATCTTTACAAATCTTAAGAATTTTTTAAAATATTGTCTGTGTTTCTATTGGTGGAAGAGAAAAACTATCTGGAAAGAGGGCTGACAATTATCTAGGAGAAAAAAGTCATTTCTATGAGCAAAGCTCCAACACAAAAACTATCGACTCAAACATATAAATAAATTTAATTGAAATAAAATATTTATTCTTCTAAAAAATGATATCACTATAAATTACTTATATTTATGCTAGTTTAATATAATCTAAATAATAACATTATTGATCATTTAATGTTAGATTATAATTAGGGTTCTAATAGTATTATTAATTTTCTTTTAATTTTTTAAGAGAAGAAAAAAGATTTCCTTATTGAAAGAGAATTTTGAAAAAATAATTTAAAAATAGAAAGTTTCACTACATTTTAATTTTTTTGAAAGCAAAATGAAAATAGAGATGATCTTATACCATACCAGTATTTTAGGGTATTATGGCTTGCATGTTGTTCATCAACTTATCCAAGCATTTTTTTAGGGGCATACATGCATGCAAAACAACTAGTAGACACCCATCACACAATGAAAGATGAGTTTTGTGAGATGAACATAAATAAATTTTAATTTAACATATATCATATCCATAGCTATGCCATTTAAATAGTTATAAATATTGAACTTATTAAAGTACTAAATAATTAGATTAAAAAGTAATGCTAAATTTTTTATTTATTGTAATTGAAATATAAATAAAATATCAATTTTAAACACATCAATAATAGAAACATCCAAGTATTGTGCTCCTTAGGAGTGATTTGCAACTTGTCATTTGTAGAGCTTTGAGGAGGCCTTCCCCCATGCAAGTGACCATCTCTAGGTTGTTGGGAGGCCTCCCTCACCTCTATCTACCTACCACCTCGAGGGGAATATTTTTGCAATATTACTTTTGTTTATAGAGAATAACTCTCTCGTCTCTCCTCGTTTGGATTTGGGGAAACAGTCTAGACAAAACCCTAGGAAGGAGAAAACATTCAAGGAGGTAGTTATAGACGAGTAGAGCTTGCCAAAAGGAGTTGAGTTCGTCACCTAAGACTCTTCTTTGGATGTTGCAGAAGGAGATGGAATACTAGGAGATAAGTGCCCTATTTCCTCCACCAGCATTATCAAGCCAAATGCCCAATGTTATAAATAATGAGAAAACTAGGCTTAAAGAGTTCAACATTTTCCTAGTAGCTCTAGATGTAACTGAAATATTATCTAGGAATTTTTTGAATGAATGGTTGTACAATATTTAGTTCAAGAAACTAGGATTTCAATACTCATATATTGCAGGATGATTCAAAAGGGTCACTTCCTAATTTTTTTAAGAACCTTAGCACCCAGAAAGAAGTTATTAAGAAAAAACTTTGGAATATTGGCTCTTTTTGTTTTAGGGCTATCATTTGGGCTCCAAACACCAAAAATGATGAAGTTTTGGTGCACTTTGATGCCCTAGATGGATTAATATCAAGAATATCCCCCTCTTCTTGTGGAATTTTTTACCAACAACTTTGGAATCCATTAGATTTGTTCTTAAATGGAGGACTCTCCAACACTTCTCCCCCATATGGACACTAGACTTCTTGTGTCTATTTTCCCAGGTAGAAACCTTCTTGAGGTTCTTAATATAGAATTACCAAATGACATTGTGGTCTATCCAATTGAATTATTGGATGGCATTAATACTTGTTTTCTCTAAAAAAACTTAGGCATTTGAGAAGGAATTAATCTTTACTAAAGAAGATTTTGAATATGGAGAACCCTAATAATAGGGGTAGGATTCATCCCCTTCCAAGGAAAGAAAACCCTAGTATTCCTTGCATAGATATTATAGAGGTACCCTCTCCACTAAACCTATTGGTGATCCACTTCCTATTGTGACTGTTGGCTCTAATAGAACATACATCCATGAAAACTTAATATCTTGGAGTCTTCCATTGAGGAATAGAAATCCCCTTGCAGAGGTGACCATGGTCAAGCCTTTGTCACCCCTCTAGCCACCCCCAGTATTAATTTCCCTACCCTACTGACACTACAATATTTGGGGTCAAATTTTGACGCCAATTTGCAACGGCACTACCATTTGTGTGTGTGTGTGTGTGTATTTTTGCAAGTGCTCCTCATGTTGTCATAACAATGACAGTGTCATCATTATTTTGACACCCTCATGATTATAAACAAAAAAAAAGAGAGATCAAATTCATTTTGATTTTATTGTGTGAAAGAAGCCACTGCTCTACAAAAGCCCACCCCATTCTTGGAAATCCATCAGGACCTCAAATATAATAGTGCATGGAGACTCTATGTAAATCATAGGTATGTTCTCATTTGTTTCTACTCGAGCTTAAATTTGGTTCTCATCCTGCACTAGGTATTTATTTTAGAGTTACAAATTCCTTGCTTGAGTTCTAGATATGTGTCAATTTTTGTATTCTCTTGAATGTTGTTAATAAGCTAGAAAAGTATATAAAAATATGTTCATTTCACTACACCTCTGCTACCCAGGGTTTTCTTTTCTGTATGAGAAAGTTATCACCTATGATGGATAGTAATCTGATTAGACCATAAATTGAGCTAGGAGAGGGACAGAATAGAGTGGAAAGCTGGCTATCATCAAGTTGGGCAATATCTCAAGAAAAGCACAAACAGCTCCTAGCACCCATTTTCCATAGAAAAAGTGGGCTTGCAATAGGTGGGAAAGGGTTCTAGTGTCAGAAGAGTTCCCATCTTTCATATTATGAAGGAACTTGACCAAGAGTGCCCTCTCCTCTATAATCAGCCGGGCTTTCAAGAAATCACTGAAAGACTCACCCTTCTTAGGAAGACTCACCTTTCTTAGGCATTATTAACAACAAAAATACACCTAGGGCTTTCAAGAAATCATAGAATTTTTTCACTACAATCTTGTAACTAGAGGAAATTATAGATAAAATGCTTCTACCAATTGATAGAGAGAAACTTACTTGTTAAACCAGAGTTTAGACCCTAGTTGGTTGTGTACACACATATTTACAATATGCAAAGATCCTTCAATTGGTTTCATAGATATAGAATGACATAATATCTCACCCAATTTTTAATTTAACATTTGTGGGCCTATAAGTTATGTCACCATTAATTCATATCATGCAAATTAATTTGGATTAGATAGTCATGAACACCTTAAATCATCATCGTTGATCTTTATTTAGTGGACAACCATGATTGATCTGACCATTTTTTATTGGGTGACATGAACACTCAGGCTTCCATGATTAAGATTTTACATTGGCTTTCACCCTATCAAAATCACAAGGTAGCCATCTTATTTTGTTCTTCAACATCCCAAATACTAGAAATAAAGAGTCCTCTTGAACCTTTATCATGTTAGGATTAACAAGGCAGAAATAATAATTACATGCAAATATAACCAATATCAGAAAATAATAAACCACACAAAAGAGAACACAAGACACAAAGATTTAATGTGGTTCACCCAATCCCTAGGCTACGTCCACCAACAACGAGTCTAATATTTTATTATCTAGTGATTACAACCTGATTACAATCTGTAATCCCTTACAGCTCAATTCTGCCACAAGTACTAAAATCATACATCATGAAATCCCTAACCCTAAGCCATATTATACAATATTTTGCCACTTTATGGTTAGAATGAGTTACAATTATGTCAGCAAGGTTGAGAGGAAAAGTGTACAGTACTTTCCTGATCAGTCACCAAAAGCTAGCAATCTCCCACTTGGTGACTAATTAGTATCCACACTAAAAAACCTCCCACTTGGAGACTGATCCTGTAGCAATACTACTACCATATGAGCCTCCCGCTGGATCGAACCACCCTGGACTCAGCTATTCCTTTATTCTATTCAGTCTAGAAGACCAACTAAAGTTGAACACGAGTTCAACTTCTCCCTTGTTACTACCTTTGTAAACATATCTGCTAGATTATCATTTGTATGAATCTTTTCTAGCTTTAACTTCCCATCATCCAAAACTGACTGAATGAAATGGTACTGCAACTGTTTATGTTTTGTCTTTGAGTGCAAAGCATAATTCTTTGGAAGATGAATGGCACTTTGGCTATCTATATGCAAAAAGTTATCTATTTGTGGATGTCCCAATTCTTCCATGAAGAATTGAAGCCATATCATCTCCTTGGCTGCCTTTATAGCAACAACATACTCTGCCTCATTAGTGGATAAAGAAACCACCTTTTGTAGTTGAGAAATCTAGCTCACTGCTATCCCACCAATAGTAAATACATAGCTTGTAGTACTTCACCTACTATCTATATCTCCTACCAAATTTGAGTCAACATAGCCTTGTATAGTAGTAGTAGAACCCCCAAAGTGTAAACACTTATTGGAAGTACCTCTCAAATATCTAAGAATCCATTTGACTACATTCCAATGCTCAATACTAGGGTTACTCATATATCAGCTAATGACACCCATTGTGTGTGCAATATCTGGCCTAGTACATACCATAGCATACATTAATCTCCCTACAACTAAAGCATAAGGTACCTTAGACATTTTTTCCCCTTCTTCTAATGTCTTAGGACATTTCTCCTTAGTCAATTTTAAATGACCAAGCAAAGGTGTGCTGATAGCTTTGGCATTCTCCATAGAGAAACATTGCAACACCTTCTCAATATAATTAGCCTGAGATAGAGAAACTTCCTATTTTTCCTATCTATCCAAATTTTCATACCAAGGATTTGTTTTGCTGCCCCCAAATCCTTCATAGCAAATGAATGTGCTAACCGTTGTTTCAACCCCTTAATGTGATCCATGTTAGACCCAACTACAAGCATATCATCAACATATAAACATAAAATAATATAGTTGTCATAATCCAACCTCTTAAAATAAACACAATGGTTAGAATGACACCGAATGTATCCATGCTCATTCATAAAAGTGTCAAATTTAATATACCATTGTCGAGGTTCTTGCTTCAAGCCATATAATTTTTTTTGCAATCTACACACCAAACTCTCCTTACCCTTGACCTCAAATCCTTGTGGCTGTACCATATATATTTCTTTATCCAAGTCACCATGAAGAAAAGCTATTTTAACATCAAGCTTCTCTAAATGCAAATCTTCAGCAGCCACAATACTTAAAATAGTACAAATAGAAGTCATTTTAACAACTAGAGAAAATATCTCATCAAAGTTAATGCCCTTTTTCTATTCAAATCCTTTTACAACTAACCTAGCTTTAAATATTTTCTTACCTCCATCCTCTTCTTTCAGCTTGTAAACTCATTTATTCTGTAAAGCCCTTTTACCTACAGGTAACTTGCATAAATCCCAAGTGTAATTTTTCAGCAAGGAGTCCATTTCCTCTATCATTGTAGACTCCCACTAAATCTTTGTATCCACCTACATAGCTTCATTATAACATTCAAGTTCACTAGCATCTATTACCAAAATAGAATACAAAGATGAAGAAAATCTTTCTAGAGGTCTACTTAGCCTTTTTGACCATCTAACATTCACTGCCCAGGGTGTGTGGTATTTGTTGTTGCTATTGTTGTGGATTATAAGGAACTACTAGAACATCATCTTTTGGAGTATCATCTAGTACTACATAATCATTTTCTTTCTTCTCATGTTGCTACAACAAATCTTTCTACAACACCTTCTCATTGAATATGACATCCCTGCTTCTTACAATTTTATGATTTTCAAAATCCCAAAGCCTATAACCCAATTCATCAATGTCATATCCAAAAAATACACATTTCTTTGACTTAGCATCCAGCTTGGTTCTATTTTTAGAATCTATATGTACAAAAGCTTCACAACCAAAGGTTTTGAGAAAAGAATAACTAACCTTCTTACCACTCCATGCTTCCTCTGGAATACCACAGTCTAAAGGAGTAGAGGGGCCTCTATTGATTAAATAAACAATAGTGTTCATAGCCTCTACCCACATACTTTTGGGTAGCCTAGCATACAACCTCATACTCCTTACATGCTCCATTATTGTCCTGTTCATGCGTTTAGCCACTCCATTTTCTTGTGGAGTCCTTGGTACAGTTTTCTACCTATGAATACCATTAGAGGAACAATAATCTTCAAATTCTTTGTTGCAATACTCACCACCATTATCAGATCTGAGACATTTTAACCTTTTACCAGTCTCATCCTCAACCAAGCATTTTCATTTCTTAGAAGTTTGAAATACATCAGATTTTTGTCTAAGGAAATAAATCCATACTTTTCTTGTTGCATCATCTATAAATGTAACATAATACAAAGAGCTACCAAGGGAAGATACCTAAGCTAGTCCCCATACATATGTATGCACAAAATCTAATCTCTCATTTTTCTTTTCCTTCCCACTCTTCACAAAACTCTCTTTTGTTTTCCATACACACAACTCTCATAGAAATCCATATTGACACATTTCAGACCAGGTAAAACTTTCTTTGAATGAAGTAATTTCATACCTTTTTCACTCATGTGTCTGAGTCTGTTGTGCCATAGTGCTATGTTAGAATCTACAGCAATAGTTTGATGCTCTTCCTTCTCAACTATAGCCACTATTCCTAAACATGTATTATCTTCTGAAATAATTAAAGTAGAAGGAATAGTATGACATGTACAAAGATATAAGGTGCCTACTTTCACACCTTTTTCTACTACTAAGGAACCTTTTGAAACCTTCCAATTTATATCATTAAAAGTAATTATGCAACCCTCATCGCCCAGTTGCCCTGCTAAAATTAAATTCCTACTCAGCCTTGGAACATGTCTTACCTCTTTTAGTAGTCAATGATTCTCATTCTGCAACTTAATCTTAATTTTTCCCTTTCCAACTATCTGATATGGTTCATTATCTCCCAAATAAACTAGCCCAAAATCCCCTTCGACATAATCAAGAAAGTAACCTCTATGGGGTATAGCATGAAATGAAGCCCCAGAGTCTAAAACCCATGAATCATCAATACTTTCTAAAGAAAGAATCAAAGCATCATCTTCAGATTTATTACTTACCACATTTACCTCCTTTTTACCTTCTTGTTTTTCTCCTTTATTCTTCCAAGACTAGCAATCTTTCTTCTTATGACCTATTTTTCCATAGTACTAGCAATCATTTGGCCCTTTGGATTCGAACCTCTTTCCCTTTGATTTTCCTCTTGATTTCCCATGATTTTCAGAGTTGTTTTCTCTCTCATTGGTTCTACCTCTACTTTGTGCATTTAAGACACTACCTGATGTGGATCCACTTGAGATTTTCCTACGAATTTCCTCACTCAGAATAACACCAATAACATCATCATATTTTAGGGTATTAGAACCAGAAACTGAATTACTAACAGCCATTACCAAGCCATTCCAACTTTCACGCAAAGAACACAAAATCAAGAGAGCCCTAACTTCTTCATCAAAAATAACATTGATAGGAGTTAATTGACTGGTAACTATATTAAACTCATTTAAATGATCAGCAACTGACCCACCTTCCACCATTTTCATATTAAACAAATGCTTCATGAGAAATACCTTATTTCAAGCAGAGGGCTTTTCATATAACTTCACTAGGGTTTTCATCAAATCTTCATTCGTATTTGCTGAGGTAATATTGAATGCCACCGATTGTGCTAGGCATATTCAAATACTACCAAGAGTCTTTCTATCAAGAATATCCCAATCCTCATCAGAAATGCTTGCCAATTTCTTGGCTTTTCCTTCCAATGGCTGCCATAGATCCTTCTGATAGAGATAGTCCTCCATTTGCATTTTCCATAACTGAAAGTTATGCCCATTAAACTTGTCAACCTTTAGCCTACCCTCATTTTCCATTTCTCCCACTCAACCATGAGACTCCCACTAAATCATGAGATCTTCCTGCAGAGGATAACTAAAAAACAACCTCGCTCTGATACCACTTGTTAGGATTAACAAGGCAAAAATAACAATTACATGCAAATATAACCAATATCAGAAAATAATAAACCACACAGAAGAGAACACAAGACACAAAGATTTAACGTGGTTCACCCAATCCCTGGGCTACATCCACCAATAATGAGTCCAATATTTTATTATCCAGTGATTACAATCTGTAATCCCTTACAGCTCAATTTTGTCACAAGTACTAAAATCATACATCATGAAATCCCTAACCCTTAGCCATATTATACAATATTTTGATGCTTTAGGGTTAGAATGAGTTACAATTATGTCAGCCCAAAAATAGAAGAAAATATGTCAGCCTCAAAAAAATTTGCCACAAGCTAAAAGTGTACAGTACTTTCTTGATCAGTCACCATAGCCTAACATATCCATGTGGGACCACATGGATTTATTTGATTATTTCCTTCATGCCCCACTAACCCACAAGTATTGTCTTCTTATTACTTAATATTGTTTGGGTATGTGGGGTAACCATGTTCATTTACCATATCTTCACCCTAAGCTCTCATGGTTTCATCCTTATTAGCATCAATACTTTAACCCACTCCTTGGAAAACAAGCTAGTTGATAGGTATATACAA
The DNA here is from genome assembly GCA_027943335.1 of Chamaecyparis obtusa. Lineage (NCBI taxonomy): Eukaryota > Viridiplantae > Streptophyta > Pinopsida > Cupressales > Cupressaceae > Chamaecyparis > Chamaecyparis obtusa. The sequence goes on along the minus strand of BSBK01010602.1, from coordinate 76,269 downwards.
ATTCAAATAAACTTTGATGGCATTTATTGGTGATATGGAATAAATATTTATTTTGTCACATATAAAAGAAGGTTACCACTCATCACTCCCATGTCTAATTTTATATTTGAAGGGTTCTACCACTGACATCATCCTCTTATTATGTCACCTTATTTTTAATGAGATGTGATTTATGAAATTATTCCTTCCCCTAAGTTCATAGTATTATATCATACACATTTTATTAGTTAGATCTTGGCACATTTAAAGGTATGAATGTGCATCCACTCTCAACACATGTCACATCCAATATATTATTCAAATGTAAATAAGTTTTGGGGCTTCGCTCTAGGAATTCCATCTCATTTTTCACTTCCACATGAGTGAAACAAAACTTTGATTTCTTTTTATAATTAAAAGTGTTTGCAAGGACTTTTTCTTGTGGATTTTTAATGACATGTACTAGGAAGTTATTTTCATTGCATTAGTGAGTCATCCTTATGATATTTTTGCATGTAAAAGTTCTTTCAAATTTCAAATGTGGCATCTATATTGCACATATTTTGGGTGGTTATTACTAATACATTTAAGATCTTTGTGATGCAGAGCCCTCTACTATCCCTTAAGGGAACCCAACTCAACTTGAGGATTCTAAAAGGGTCTTGGAACTCACTCAAGGAGTTAGTCTCAACTCAAGGGTCAAATAGAGTTCTCTGAATTTATAAAACCAACAACTCTAACATTTTGAAAAAACTCACTTCCTCTAACCTCTTAGCCTAACTTCTCTTGACACCATGTACATCCACTCAAGGATCCCAATCTAGGCCTTCTCCCAATGCACCTAGAGCCTCCAAGTCATCAAATATACAATTAGGTCATCCACCTTTGTTCTAACTCTATATAACATCTTATCATGGTCTATATACCATGTTTCATTAACTCACCAAGTTTGGTTAATTGATCTCCCACACAACTCACACAACTAGCCCTTTAGGCTTGTAGCCTTCACCAGTCACCAAACTACCTTTTTATCCCAATCTTACAAAACAACTCTAGAAAATAATTAGTGTTTAAGATACCCTTTTTGATTCTCTAAATCCTCCCGAAGTCTCAAATTATACTCCTTTGGACTATCTAGTAGATCCAACAACCTAGTAGTCACCAAATAGGCCTAATTGAACCCCATTTACAAAGCATCTTGTAAATGCACTTACTCCCTGTACCCCAAAGCATGAAACAGTATTTCATAAGGTTTCAAAACACAAGATTTCTAATTTTATAAGGCTTTACCATCTATCCATTCATTTAGCCACCAAACCCTTATTTCTAGGGTCACACAACTAGGGTCTACTCAAAATGAACTTCACAACCATCTCCAAATCAATCCAAGGGTTCTAAAACATCATTAAGGATACAAAAAACCATATTCCACCATTCAATTCATCTACTCTTAAGGTAAAATACTTCCCAAGTGACTAGTGCCAAGACAGACTCTCCATCAATCAACAAACTCCATCAACCACTGATCTTGAAACATGACTCCTCCATATCCCTGCATTAAAAAAATCATGTACAAGGATATAATACAACATTGTACCTCTCCCACCAATCACAATCACCATAGGGATGGGAGAGTTAGTTCATTTTAAAGGGACTTCAAATCTAAACACTGTCACAACTAGAAACCTAGGCATAGTCAGGGATACCAGTCAATTCCCTTGCCTTGTTAACAATTAAAATAACTAAATAAATGAGTGAACATGTAAATGAAACCAAGGTATATGATCTCACATCATAATCTAATTATAAACACATCACCAAAAATGTTTTTAAGGCATTGCCAAGGCTAACTGTACTCATAGGATAGTTTAATAGTATGCAGAAAAATTATTGTTTATTGATTGAAAACATTACAATGCTCATTATTTAAATGCCTCACTCCACATCTCATCTCCAAACTCATTGATCCACATTTATAAATACTTTAACTCCCAAAAACTGACTGCAACCTTTAACAACTAACTCCAAACTATTTGTTAACAGTCCCCAAACCGAGTGTTTCAATAAGACATGACTAATATATGTTGTCAAGTTGAAACCAATGTTTTCAACTCAAAAACATGAACTTAAAACCCCTTTCAAGACTTGTCTAAAGGTTTAAAATGCAACCTTTACAATATTTACTCACCCTTTAACCCTTATGAGTCTTATAGGCCATAGTTGCATTAAAATGCAACTTTACAACTTTTAGCATCTTTTGCACATATAAGTGCAATTACATAGTTAAATGGCATAAATGGCCATATCAAAACCCTAGATGGCCATATATAAACTCACTTTGTCTACTAGGAGGATAATTTTCAAAACCATGAGTTTCTTCTACAATATTTCAAAAAACCTAATAGTGGAGATCAAATTCAATGTGATAATGGAAACAAAAAGTTTCAAACACTTTTTTTTTTCTGAGCACATAATATGACTTCTATCTTTCAGACAATGTTTGCCCAATATTTATATTAGGATTTGAACTACAAAATGACACATACATTTCACGTTGTGTTGCGTCTAGCCAATGTTTTGTATTGTAGTCATATTCATTAGTTCTAATCGTATGTCTAATAAAATTTATATTATTTGATGAAGGACGAGTATAATCATTCCAAAATGATGTGATCAAATTTCTTATTCCTCCTCAATCATATCAGAATGAGGAGCTCTACACATAATTTCCCAGTTTCCTTCCAAGGTAGTATTATTCAAAAGAATTATTCTCTAAACATATTACGATATTGTTTTTCCTACTAAAACCAATCTTAGATCCAATTGAACAGATTTGTCTATTTTGGGGCATAGTGTTACCTACAATGGATGTAAACATCACTCTTTGTGTAATGTCCTTATCTTTAGATCAAGATCACTTCCCTACCCCAAGCCTTTCTTAACATTTTCAATAATATCATTTTTCATGCTAGAAGATTTTCTATTTTTTGATGCTGTCTCTACACCCAACAATTTTGAAGGTTCTTGCAAAACAAAAATTGTAGAAGTACAATTGAAAGAAATTGGGCTCAAGTGTTTCAAGATTATCAAATTTAGCCATTATTTCCCATACTATCCTATTCATTGGCCTCTTCTTAGTATGACAAGGTTGTTTAGCAAGTGATCTCAATTTGTCCACATCCATTTCAAGTAAATGGTATAGATTTTTATAATTAATTTTTCTCTTTATAGTTTGAGTTATATTTATATGTTCATTCATACCAGTAGGAGGAAGTGATCATGAGCCTTCTCTAACATCCATTTCTTGAGCTTCCATAGGAAGTGATCTTGACCCTTCTACAGAATACATTTCTTCAACTTGGGTTTACGCTCCTTCCTAGGCTTCTCCTTCATCTTATACTTCTTGATTATGATATACACACAAAAATTTAAAAAATTAGAGAAAAATAAAAATAGAAGGTGTTAAGAGGACATGAATAGAGTAAAAAGACCTAAATAGAGTAGAGAGAGAGAGAGAGAGAGAGAGGAGAGAGAGAGAGAGAGAGAGAGAGAGAGAGAGAGAGAGAGAGAGAGAGAGAGAGAGAGAGAGAGAGAGAGAGAGAGAGAGAGAGAGAGAGAGAGAGAGAGAGAGAGAGAGAGAGAGACTCAAAGGAGATTAAATTAAATATGGATACCTTCTTTAATTTTATAATAATGTGCTAATGAAGCTTCACAATTTTTTTGTTCTCTACCAGGTGACAACTTTCTTACAGATTTACATTGCCTTTCCTTTGTATTTCCCATTTCCTTTCTTAAAAAAAAAACGTTTGAGAAATCACCACAAATCAAAAAGTTTGAATTAAATTACATATATTTTTATAAAAAATGAAGAAAAAACTTTTATTTATACTTGATTGAATAGTCACATCCAAAAAATAAATCGGTCGACCTAGTTCAAATGAACACAAATAGTTACAAAATGAGTAGGGGTTGTCATTGTCATGCTTGTGCCAAAGTGTGTTCACTAGAATGTGCCTTTGTTCAAAGGGGTTTGGGTTCATGAGAACCCCTTTATATGAAGGTGTGTTCATGTGAAGGCACTAAATTTGGCCTTCCCCCCAAGGTCAACAAATTTCCACAAATTTGTACCCTTTGAAGGTCTCGATCAAGGACCAAATAAAATAATCTTAATAAACCCAAATGTCAGATAATGCTACTCAAAACAAGATTTCCAATTTTTATCATTTTAATATATATTGAGTTGATTGTGACTTTCTATTTTTAGTTTTATTAAACATAGGTTGTCTAACCATTTAGCAACTTCTATGTTCGACATTTCAGGAAGAAAATTAAATTAGGAAAAAAAATATGAAAAATATCTAGGAATTAGGTATTTATGTTATCTTTCTGACAAAAAAATAAAAAAATGAATTTTGATGTATAAAAATCAAGTTAGAGTGCACAAAATGAACCTGTATCCAAATTACAGTTAATGTTACTTCATAGTTCAATAAACTATAAAATATTCTACCAGATTGAATGAGACCAATTGGATGCCCTAGATATTGGTGTTACAAACCTAACTTCAAAAGAATTATATTTTTATCATTTTTAGAAAAAAAAAATGACTGAAAAAGTGAATGTAACTCATTAAAAATGTTGATTTTTCATACAAACTACTTTTGAAAGGAAAAGAAAAAATGGATGCAAATTAATTCCAAAAATTTTGAAAATATATATATTTAGAAAACACAAACAAAATGATAAAAGTCACTAGTTTACACCATTTTCAAATTCTTAATGGTTTCACAACAATAGGTGTCTGAAACCAAAGTTTTTTTCCTCAATGTTCATCTTAGTGTCAAATTGGGCAAAATTGTGGGACATAGTATTGTGGTACCACTAGGTACCCTCCTCATTTGAAACATATCATCTAAGGTATCAACATAAGCATGGAACAAAGTCAAATCTAAATGTCAACATCAACATCTTCATGAAGGCTTCTATACAGAGAAGACTTGTGAAGGTATAAGAAATATAATTTTCAGATTGAGCCTTGAATACATTATTGCAAAATTCTATTCCAATTCTAGATTATTTCAATTTTATGGCTAATTCAAAAATTTGGGTTTGACTTAGAAAAACCCGTATCAACCCAAAAAACTTATCTCTTTCTATGTGCTGCTAATAGGCTATGAAGACATGAATTTAGATTTAAACTAAGGAGATAGAGAGCTATAAATTAAATAATTTCATATCCAACAAAGAATCATGCTCATACAACTTATAAATGTAGTTAATTAGCTTTCAAACTCAATTTATAAAATTCTCAAAGAATTCCAAGAGTTATTACATCCCTTTGGATTCAAAATGAATAGTCTAGATGTGGATAATTACAAAAAAAAAAATCCAAAATTAAAATAAAATGTTATATATTTCATTCCTTCAGCTTTGTAAACTTTCCACTTGATGCTCAAAATACAAACAACAAACACCATTAGAAAGATCTCCAAGAGATCTAGTTTGAATCCCTTAAAACTAATGTCTTTAGCTATTAAATATAATGGAGTGATGATGATTTTGACCCCATATTTTACTCTAAAAGCCTCAAAAAATGCAAAATATTAAAGCCTGGGAAATACCAAAAAATGAATTTTGGTATTTTCCATTACTAGTGCAAACACCATTTGAGTGATCATGGATTCTTGTCTAATCAATGTGTAGTGATTAGGGATGATTAGAATTGCCATCAACCTTGATAACTATGTTCTATTTATATTAGAATACTCATCATTTATATCCCTGATAAATATTTTATAAGTTGAAACATTGTCATGAGTGATATATGGTAGGCTTAAAATAAGTTATATGCTTGTAAAAAGAATAGTTATTATTCTTTGGTTAAGTTCAAGGACATGAAAGACCTCAAAAAATGAGTATATGTTTTATCAAGAATTCTTGAAATTCATTCAAATTATAATATAAATAATGAATTTTGATAATAAATACTTGTAGAGAAACATTGTGGTAACAAAATCCACTTGAGGGGAACTAGTTTATATAAAACTAGGTTGGCCAATTATCTAAGGAGGAGAAGAAGGGGGTCCTACAGTTATCAAGGAATGCATGACTACATAGTAATACATAGAGGGATTTGTGAATGAAAAAGGGTGAGACATATTTTTGTTTGTGAATGCTTCTCCTTACAAAAAATTTAAAGTAGAGAGACAAGTTGTGAAATTCATTAATAACATTTCAACATGGAATCAAAATCTATAACATAAAGAGTGACATATGAGGAATCGAGCTTTTTCCTTAAGTGTAAATATATGTACAAAAGTTAAACATTTATAAGTTTGGGATTTGAGTTCACCAAAATGTACTAGATAAAATTTAACTCTACTAATAAATAAAGTCTAGGTTTCTTAGAGAGAGGTCTCAATCTTGATTACACTAGACAATACTTGGATATATTACTTTCTTGAGTGCGAGTGACATTAGAGAGAAATAAAACATTGAACAACCACTAGAATCATAAGTTTTTGTAAGATGCTTTTGTATTGTGTGAGTGTTCACTAATATAAGAACCATCTAGAAAGTTCAAATTAAATTAGAAATATTAAAGGATTCTAAAAAGTATAATATAAGGGTGTCAATATTTTGACTTTATAATAATTCACATAACACATTGTAATGAATAGGATAATTCACATAACACGGTAAAATTGCAAAAGCATACCACTTTTGATATTATGGTGTTTTTGACAACAAACATCAAATATACATATTCTTTCCTAGTTGCATTCCATTAAGACCATTTTTTTTTACAGGCATTTTATCAAAGACTTCGATATGTAACAAAACTGCAAGCCTCTATGCTTTCAACAAGCCATATGGAATATTGCAGTCAACGTAAAATTGAACCGACTGCCAGATTCTCGACGAGAGATAATATTACAATTGCACGCCACGAATCCAATCTGCCATCTTTTCATAATATTAGTTTACCAGTTAAAATAATATACGTCATGGACGCGAGAAGATGGGCAGAATTTAAAATTAAAATGTGAACTGCAAATACAAGACGTGACTTCAAATTTGGAATACTTTATGCTCCAGTCAACAATGACTAGTCTGCTTTATCAGGGACCCATGAATTTCACTGTAATTTGTAATCAATATCGGTCCATGTGAGCTGCTAGATTATCAGTGAATCAGATTTTATAAGCTAGGAAAATCTTAGGGTTCGTTATAAATCTAACAAGCGGTTTGCTCAAAATTCAATTCTTGTTGTCGACGCTCTCAAGTAAGACGATGGAGGGAGAAGGCAAGAAGCAGATTCATGTGCTTATGTTTCCCTGGCTCGCACAGGGCCACATCGTGCCTTTCATCGAGCTTTCCAAAAGGCTTGCCAATCATGGACTCAAACTAACGTTTCTTTCCACTCTGCGAAATATTGAAGAAAATCGGGCATTGTTGTTAGACAAGAGTGGGAAAATCGATCTGGTGGAGCTGCCGTTGTCGGCGGTGGATGGGCTGGCAGAAGGCGCAGAGAGCACTGCCGACATTCCCAACGAAATGGAAGGCATATTAAAGGCGGCGCTGGATGGTCTGGAGCAGCCATTTGAGGAACTCTTACGGCGGCTCTCACCTGATTATGTTGTCTACGACTTTTCGCAGTACTGGGCTGCTACTGTCGCCGCCAAGTTTGGTATTCCGGCGATTTTCTTCCTCATTTTCACCGCTGCGGTATCTGGTTACATGTGGGCTCCGGAAAGATACAAGGAAGAGGAAACCACCGCTGAGGATTTGATCGTGCCGCCAAAGGGTTTTCCTTCTACAGAAATTGTTTGGCAGCCCTTCGAAGCGCGGTGTGTTGCACGTACATTTATTCGGTGCAACGGCGGGGTCTCAGCCATGGACCGCTTCTTTCTATCAATCCAAGGATGTTCCTTTCTGCTCATCAGATCCTGCTTAGAAATGGAGGAAAAGTTTCTACAGTATCTTTAGAGAGCCACCGGAAAGGCGGAGGTTCCGGTGGGTCTTCTGCCACCGGATATTTCCCAGAACAGTATTTCAGAGCAAGAATCGTTTTGTCTCAGATGGTTAGACAAGCAGCCGGCTTCTTCTGTAGTGTATGTATCGTTTGGGAGTGAATGTTTTCTGTCAAAAGAGCGGATCGGTGCTCTGTCTCGTGGTTTGGAGGCCACTGGTCTGCCGTTTTTGTGGGTGCTGCGCTTCCCTCGTTTTTCTGTGGAGGAATGCAGTGCATCGGACTTTTTACCAGAGGGCTTTGAGTCTCAAACTGGAGAGCGGGGGCTTGTTTACAGCGAGTGGGCGCCTCAGCTGCAGATTCTTGCGCATCCATCGGTGGGAGTGTTTCTGAGCCACTCGGGGTGGAGTTCAGTTGTGGAGGCGGTGAAGTTGGGAGTGAAAATTGTGCTTCTGCCGGTGAACAATGATCAGGGTCTGAACTCCAGGCTCGTGGCAGGCGAGCTTAAGTTGGGATTGGAAGTGGAAAGAGAAGAGGATGGGAGTTTTACGGAGGATCACATTCGAACGGCCGTGCTCAAAGTAGCGAAGGAAGACAGCGAGGATGGAAAAACTGTGAAATCAAGAATTAGCGACATGAGAGAGAGCATATTTGGCGACAGAGAATTGGAAGAAAAATACATCGGCCGGTTAATCGAACGCCTAGAGTTGTCGACCAAAACAAACTTGTCTGTTTTATAAAAGAAAAATGGTGAACTCCAGAATCAGTGACATGAGAGAAAGCATATTTGGTGACAGCGCTTTAGGAACTTCTCATTGTCAATCATAATCAATGTAGAAAGCGAATAAGTAAATACTTATGGGGACCCTGTGCATTTTTGTTTGGAGCACCTATCCATATGTCCTCCAATTTCACTTCTACTTTATTGATCAAGGCACATTTAAAGTTCTTCGTCAAAAAAAAATTGTCTTTCAAGATCATCATCTATTTGAACAAATTTGTGTTTCATTGAAGGATTCACATAATAAGTTAGTATATGCTAGTGAGAAATAGAAATTGAAGAATTGCATTAGGTTAAGGAAAATGATGTTGCTTCTAAGTAAAAATTATTTTGATATTAAGATCATTATCTGTTTCAACAAATTGGGTTTTGTTGAAGGAATTATAGATTAAGTTAGTATATGTGAACAATAGGTATTAGGTATTTGTATAATTTGTGTGTAATCTATAAGCAATTAAATGTTTAGTTTGATACATACAATCATTCAAATGTATAAATTAGTTTATTTATCTCATGTCTAATTCTGTATGTCAATACATGTCATAAAAAAATCTCTGTCATATAAATCTTATATTCATGTATCAAGGGTGTACATTAGAGGTTATCAATTAGGTTATATAAATTGGAATAGGAAAAAGTAGGCATAATAGTTACTTATCCTAAACCACTACCGTCACTATGGCAACCAATATTAAAGTGCATCTTATTATTTAATCACATGTGAAATATTGGCAACCATATGGTAAGTTCACCCTTAACAACCCTAGTTAAGCTCAATCGTTAGTCGGCTATCTCTATTAAATGAGAAATATTTATACAATCAAAAAATAGAACATGAAGAGATGGAAGTTGTGTGGTAGATAGAGAGTCCCATGCAATAGAGATTTAAAGTGAGGAAGAAAATGAGTGAAAGAAGGTAGAGTAAGATAGGAGAGGAGAGATAGAGAGTGGGGCTCAACTAGGGATAAATCTTAGATCTTCATCTTCAATGCATCAAATGTGAGAGAGAGAGGGGGATAATGATATTTGAACTTCAATATAAGAAGGATGAAGAAAAAGTATTTTTTTTTTTTTGGTAATGATATTCCATCTCTAATATGAGAGATGGAGGGAAAGAGATTTTTCCAACATTGTAGAACACGTTTCCAATTTAGATCATTAAGAAGTTATGGTCATTAGCACTCGACAACATGTGCACAACGTGAACAAATGAGACCTTGTATAGCTTTAATTTCATTGGGCACTTGAACATATATCAGTGTAAAGCTGAGAAACCCTATTTACAATAATATCTAGTCAAAAGAAATCCTAAATCTCCAATATCTCAAACGTTAGGTGTAAGTTGGATCAACGATTTCGAGCTTTCTGCAGTATGACTTAAATGTGCACTCAATCCCTAAATTTTAGGGAGATCTTAAAATAAAGTTTGTATAGTCGACACAAAACAAGCCATTACAACTGCTCACTTTTGTTCATGGCCGCTCCTTTATCCAGAAACAACTTCCAAATCTAACCTTCATAAACTCATTTCATCGAACTTCCATAAATAATCCTAAACGTGGTCATTCATTATATCTTTTGTAAACAACAATATAATGAAAAATGATTACCATGATTCATGAAAAACATTATATCCGTGTTTCTCGTGTTTGTTGATTCATGTTGAGAAAGCAGGTGGCGCAAGCGCTGCAATGTTTGTAAAGTGGGATAATTATTGCCGACATTAAGCAGAGTGGCCCCGCCTGAACGAAGATAGCATACCCATTGGTCATTTTATCGTCTTCAAGCAGTACTTGTAGAGGGAGATTTGTCATTTCGCTTGCGACCCTGAATTCTGATAGTTGTTCTTGAAAAGTCAATTGAGGATCTGCATTACCTAAAGCATAATGGAAGGTGAATTTTAGTTAGATGATGTAGTGATAAGTGTTCAATTAAGTTATTAAATGTCTAGAATGGAGACATACTCTTATTAAGTTATTAAATGTCTAGAGTGGAGACAGGGTATTATTAAGTGTATAAACTATTTAAGTACAATTGATATGAACATGGTATTATTATGTGTATAAATTATTTAAGTACAATTGATTACTCACTGTATGTTGTCAAATAATTGATAGTATGTAAAGTCTATGTCTCTCATGTATCAAGGTTCAAAACAATAGAGGTTATCACTTTAGTTATATATAGCTGAATGAGAAAAAATAGGCATCACAATCAATTTCTTTCAGTCTTGCAACTAATTTTAAATTGTAACATATTATTTAACTACATGCTAAGTATTGGCCACCATGTTTTAAGGTCGCATTTAACTAGCTTGACTGAGCTCAATCCTCACTTAACCATCTCTCTCTCTCTCTCTCTCTCTCTCTCTCTCTCTCTCTCTCTCTCTCTCTCTGTGTGTGTGTGTGTGTGTGTGTGTGTAGAGAGAGAGAGAGAGAGAGAGAGAGAGAGAGAGATTGTTTAGAAATTAGTTTACAATTAGGCAAAAATATTTTTTAATAGTGTAATATATAAAATAGTTAAGAGAGAAAGAGGGTGTAGAACTTGATAAATAATTGGGTCAAATTCCTTAAATGATAATTTACCATCATAAATTGTATCCTTATACAATTTTATGCTCACCTAGGCCTTATTTTAGTGTTTCTATCATCTCATGCATGATTATGCTTGATTCTTATCATACTCATAATTATGTTTATCATATACTCATAATGTTTTTGGCTAGAACCACAATATTTTTCTTTATCTATCACCTTCACATGTTTACCTCACAAAGATGCGGAGAAAATGCAAGTGGCAATTGCTTGTCTAACTTGAAGTGCAAGACGGACATGACAGAGTGCATCCTTTCTCATATAATGATATTGAGTGTACTCTAATTAGTGTGGAAGATGGTAAGGTAACGAACCTCTATGCAACAATTCCACTTCACAGATTAGATGCTTTTGTCATAGGAGAGGTAGTGGGCAAAAGAATTGAAGCTTTATTCATTCGTACATCCCACGGAGAATAGCTCTCTTTGGTTTTTAATGAACACATGATAAATATGTATTCATGATGAGCAAAAACAACTAGCATTATAGTTTTCATAATAAATTATGTAATACATTTATAATTGACATAATGAGTTTTTGGTTGCACAGTTATTGATGTGCATTTGGTCCACAAGATAACAGGAAGAATTCACTGGCAAAGCAATGTGTTCAACAATTTAAAATGAGGGGTTGCCAACACTTTGGGCAACACTAGTACTAGCCAAACCAACTCTAGACATGTAGTAAGTGCAAGGGCCAATGTAGTCTATAGTAGTGGGTATCTCATTCATGGAGGAGAAGGGGGCAATAGATCTACCAAAAACCCATTAGAGGGGAAATATCCTCATGTTCCCAAGTAGTTGAAATTGCAATGTCCACAACAAGTGTTCCAATATTAAAGCCACCAACACCCAAATTTGAGTCACTTGAACCTCCAAATCACCTTCACATAGGGTTTCAATTGCTTTCGTACCCACCTTTGTCTTTGGCTTCACCTATGAACTCTTCACTCACTCTCTCCTTACTCTCATCTTATCATCAAAGGTATTTATTTATTTTAGGTTACAATTAAGAGAAGGGAATATGAGGATAATATTTTTTATTTGCACTTTGGGTCTAATTAAGATAAGGATTATAGTTATCATTGGTGTCTCAAAGGGTTACAATTCATTTAAAATTATATTTAATATTTATTTAGTACAAGTATACATAAATTAGGTCAAAAAGTATTGAAATACTTCAATCCATCTTTATGTATCATAACATTTTTATGGTGTACAATTTTAATCTATAGAAAACCTTAAAATAACTCTTTTCGTAAAAAAGTAAAGTCAATAAAGAAAGAAAAATTTAAGTAAATAAAAATAGGAGTTTCCTTAAAAGATATTCATGGGTGTCTTTTACATTTATTGTGTTCTAATTATAGGTATGCTAGTTAAGCATATTAGTGCACTGCATTTTAACCAGTTTGATCTAAAGTAAATAATGGACATTATAGGCAATTGAAATTGCATCTTTCACATTTGGAACTCATTTAAGTTTTTTATCTTTCAACTTTTATGTTCTTTAACTTCTAAGCTATATGATATTTAATAATTTAATAATTATTAAAAGTATATTTATTTCATATCATTACTAATGTAACTATTAATTATTAAAAAATTATATTGTAATTCAATAGTAATTAACATTTAATATTATTTCCTTTTTGTAGTGGGGCTTTTTCGTGGAGGTCTTCAAGCTTTGTGGCCTTTCTTCTTCTCCTTGTTAGCAATAGGTGCTTCAATGGCTATTTATTTTATTTTAGCCACCATTTGTTGGTGCTCTTCAACCTATCCATGGTACTGCATGAGATTTCCAAAATTCTTTGAGGTGTGGTAGGTCTTTTTCTCTATTCTTTATACCTCCTCTTTTCCTTGCCTTGGATATTTTTCTCTGATGTTGTATTCTTCCTACAAAATCAGCTCTTTTATGTTAAAATTCTCCCCATATGTCAATCTCTCCCCCTTTACATTAATGGAAAAGGCTAGTTTCATAAACTACTTACTCATTATACTCAACAAAATACATATTAACTCAAAACTGCACTTAGCTCCCCTTGAGAAGAAGCCAACACCATTAGTCTACATTCAATATTATATATAAAGTTCACTAGACTAATGCACCTAGTTCAAAAAGTAAGGGTAAATAACCCCTTATCTCTCTCAAAGATACTTAATAGTATCATGGGTAAGTGCACAAAGATGGGGGACCAAAAGGATGCCACTCATCTTTTTGGTGCCCCAAAAAGCATATGGAATTCTACATACAAGGTGCACACCATTTGGCTTGGTATGTCAAGCCTAAATTACGAATCCTATATGGTGCACACAATACTAAAAATACAACACAAAAACAAAAAAAAAAACCTCAAATATCCATTTTTATTTTCAGACATGACTTGGATGGGACAAGCAACATTTTGGAAGGGTGTATGCCATTTTTTAGTGTTGTTTAGTCTACTAGTGTGTTTGATGATCTCACAAAAAGGTCACTAAGACATTGAGGAGGTTGAAGAGGTGAGTTCTTTTATATTTTTAGCTTCTTTTTTAGTTAAAATATATGTTTAAAATAAGGTTTTAAATTAAATTTTATTTATATTTTCAGCAAATTCAAATCCACCTCAACAAATTTCTGAACCACCTCCTCATGAAGAATTTCATGATGAATCTAATGAATAAAATGCACCTCACCCACCTCCATCAATCAAAAGAGATCCACCAAAAACACACCAAAATCTTTTAAAACAAATATAATAAAATAAAAATCAATTAGAGTCTTTGATTGATAGGTTGAAATAATTTATTGGCACAAATATTGAAAGCGAATCACTTGCCAATTCATTGGAATCAATTTTGACCCACTGAGGAATTGTTAGTAGGTAACTAAATATATGGTCAACCAAAAGAGATGAGAAAAAATAATACTACACAAACAAATTATCATTGGAGGAAGTTAAAAATAAAAAAATAAACAAAACTGGCATTTGCAAGCTCTTTATAGATCCAAAAATGAATAAAATTGTTGATCCTAGTTGCAAGAGGTTTCCCATCCATTGGTGCCACCATGAAGGAATAAAATATGAATTTTCAAATAGATGGTGGATGGTTTTTTTATAGGTCTCATAATAATCATGAGGTTGCATTATATTTTTTGAGGAAACTCTGAGAAGATTTTGTCATCAACGAGATCTCATATTATTTTGATGTTTTGGAATTTCAAGTTCGAAGTGGGGGGTCGTCACACAATAGACCGAGGTAGGAACATATATATAAACTAAAAGAGGTAGGAGACATACTCTATTCGATAACCAAGAGGAGATGTTATAGAATTTTGGTTGGACGGTTACCAACTGTCATACAGTTGGACAGTTACAAACTACCTATTGTTATATAATGTATTACGCTAACATTCCCCCCTTAATACATTTATCCTAAAAAAATCAAATTAACTTTTCCTTAGGGATCCCTCTTAAGGCTTACATAAGAAAACATGTTGATTACATAATATGAATACATATATTGAGAAAATATTCTTTTTGAAGTTGCAAATCCTAAATCATGCAAGGCTCCATCAAGTTGTCTTGTGACCCTTGAAAAGGTGTAGCAAGGCTCCATCAAGCTATCTTGTGACCCTCAGAAAGGTGTACCATCGAGTTGTGTTCTTGATCTCTTAGTCCTAAACTCTTGAATCACAATCTTGAATTATTCAACAATGATCCCTAAGAGATGCGATAGATCTCTATCATTGTCTAATGACCGTGAAAGGATATAATTCTCAATCATATACTCTGAAGCTCGCTTGAACACAATCCATATTGAGAGCAATACCAAATCTTAAACCCGTCTCCAAAATGAGTCTTCATAAGACATGCATTTCTTCAAATTTGTCTGCATTAGAAAGAAAAACAAAAAAGAAAGCCAAAAATGCTTCTCATGTAGAACACCATCTCAAAGCGAGAAGCTAACTTGAGATGATGGAAATTCCTCCATCCTCCAATGAAGCCAACCTCCAAAAAGTGAAGGTTCAAAGCACAAGATTGTGATTAATGGGAGACTAAAAATCATTAACAATATCTCCATCATCATCTGATGTGTCCTAATGGTCAATCCATGCAAGATTTCCTTCTTCATCAGGTTGTTTCAATTTTGCTTTAAGAACATCACTAGCTCTGGTTCTACAAATCCACGATGTGTGCCCCTTTTTCTTATAGTAAAAACATTTATTGTCTCTTCTATTTTTATTAGACCATTTTGAGTACTTTGTGAGTATAATGCTTGGAAAATTTGATGAGCTTCTTCTATGACTTCCTTTGTCCCATTTTCTTCTTCTAGAAGGGCTAAAATCATATCCTTTAGAGTTTGTGAAGTGAGTTGGCGTAGTGTAAAGACAACATTACTATATTTGGAAGATAAGCTATTTAACAAGATGGCCTTAGCATCATCATCATCAACAGGAGCCTTAACTTCTATAAGTTGTCTAATGAGAGACCTTAAATTACTTATATGATTTGACATTGTGATCCTATTTTCCATTTTATATCTAAACAATTGAATTTTGAGAGAAAAACTTGCATTGACAGCTTTCGCCCCAAACAACTTGTTTAGATTATCCCAAATCTCGATAGAAATTTTATCTAGATCTACATGATGAAGTTTAGAATATACAAGAGCAAGACCAATAATACCCTTGGCTTTATCATCTCTACCATTCCACTCCAATAATTTATTTGCATCACTAGGTGGTTTTTCTTTTCCACTTACTATGCCCCATAGGTTTTTATTCATCAATTGCATTTGTATTTTTATTCTCCATGTATGAAAATTGAAACCAGTGTATTTATCTAATGGAATCTCTATTTCAAAATACTACAATCCTGATCAACAATTTTAAATGCAAGTATGCTAATCTAGAATAAGTTAGAGACTTTTGTTTGAAATCATTTCTCTACAATGACTACATGAACAATCTCATACATTCAAAGATGCGTGGAGAAATGCATCAAATTATTGTAGAAGAGAGGATGTACAGAGAATAAAAACTTGCAAGTTACAACTCTTCCTCCATTGTGCCCTTGTAATGATATGTGTGTTAGCCATATGTAAAACAAACACCCTCTCATTAAAATCATCACAAACATAAACCTTTTGACCATTAAATTCCACAATATCTAATCTCAAATTCTTTCCCAAGTAGAAACTTACTGGCTTCACAAAATTCCTAGTATCCCACAGATGGACTATATCAATACTATCCACTGTGCTAGCGGCTAACACTTCCACTACTCATAGCAATCCAAAGCCATTGCATCCATTTCATTTTTCCATTGACTATAGACTCTTGCTATGTGTTCTATGCCAGCCCTTTCTTCCTTTGTGTGCCCGACTCCAGAAAGACATCAAAGACATAAAATGTGGCCTATTCATGCAATTCAAACACTATTGCAAGGACCTTATTTGTTCTATCTAGAACAAATTTCAACAATTTCATGCTATCCAACTCCAATAGGTTGGTTTTTATCGGTAGCCAAGTGTTTGGTGGGTACTATGCCAGTCTTTCGGGAGAGGCAAGATGTATAACAAATGATGTTCGAATTGGTCAAAAATACTGTTGGTATATCACAGGCGGCTAATCCTCATGGATTCTACATCACAGACGCCTAATCCAAATCATTTTTGTCTTCTTTGATACCATATGAAAGAGTTAGGAGACATACTCCATTCGATAACCAAGAGGATATTATAACACACATATATATAAGTTATTCTAACATATAATAATTATTTTTCAAATAAATAATTATACTTTAGGGTGACAATTAAGGTTAGGGTTAGTTTTTGGCATGGGAGCTTCACTTAGTCAACCTGAATCATAGAATATGTGTTTGTGGCATAATAAAGAATCCACGTATTTTTAAAAATATTGCCCCAACTTCCTTTTTGTCAACCCCCTCCAATACACACCCAATACTCCCCACACCTATTTTTCTATATAAACCCCCACCCCCACCCCAAAAAAATTCCCTCCCCCATATTTAGGCAATATATTTCCTCCTTGTTTTTCCCATTTTAAACCCCCCAATATGAATGCACGTGGTATTATATTTTCTCTTTAGTGAAGACCACATGGTTTTTAGACTAAAGGATGGGTGGATGGAGTACATAGTGGTGTTTATTACGTATGTGGGCTAGGATGGCTTATCCTCTATTTGTTTCTCTTCATTACATTTCATGGCTTCATGGAGTTTGTTTGTTTTGATTTTTTTATCATGTGGCTTGTTTGGTGTGTTAGTGAGCATGTGTGGAGGTGAATTGTTAAGTTTTTGGATAGGAAGGAAGGCTACAAATCTAGGATTTTGTTTCTTTTCCCTTTTTAATTTTATTTTTAGCTACTTTAATTCAATTTTTTTCTTCAAAAAATCCATTCAAAAGTATTAAAAATATTATATAGATAATATTCTTTATTCTTTGATTGTATTTTAACATTAAAAAAATTAATCAAGTAGCCCTTGCATCTACTTTTTATGCATGGATCTCAAGAATTATTTTATTTGATTCATATAAATAATATTTCAACCTGAATATTAAAAAAATAATCTGTGCAATACAATAATATTTGAAACATCACCCTTGGAAACTCACCAATATTTGAGAACATATTTCCAATTGGGGGCATTAGAAGTTATGATCATTAGCACTCTACAACATGTGTACAACATGAAGCAATGAGACCCTATATAACTTTGATTTCATTGGATGCTTGAACATATATAGTGGAATGGCAAGAAACCCTATAAACATTAACAATAATATCTACTCATAAAAACTTAAATCTCCAATATCTCAATAGTAAGTATGAGACAACACTTATCCTCTATGTTGGGTGTGTGCTTGATAAAGGATTTCAAGCTTTCAGCAATATGACTAGGATTTATGCAAAAGATATCAATTATGTGCTAAATCCTATATTTTAAGGGGATTTTAAAATAAAATTTGGATAGTCAACATAAACCAAGCCTACACGACAACTTACCTTTGTTCATGGCCACTCATTTACTCATAAACAATTTTCAAATCTAACCTTCATAAACTCATTTCATGGAACTTCCTTAAATAATCCTAAACGTGGACATTTTTTTCATTATATCTACTATAAACAAGAATACAATGAACAAAAGGATTACCATGAGATATATGTGTTTCTCTTGTGTTTGTTTATTTATGTTGAGAAAGACCCGTAATGCATACAAAGAGATGTTTGTAAGGAGGAATAATGAGTGTCGACATTAAGTAGAGTGGCCCCACCTAAAAGAAAGAAGATAGCATACCCGTTGGTCATCGATATGACCCTCATCTTTGTTAGAAAAATGGTCGGTGCTCCCCTCAAGATTTGTGACATGGCTTAACCGCCTCTTGTGTCTTCTATAAGTCTAGTGGTTGTATCAGGCATTAACAGGTCAATCTTTTGGTGCAACGACAACCACTACTTGTAACAAGTGGTATCAGAGCTTGGTCACAGATTTGAATCCCCTTGGGTAACGCTGATGGGGAGATTTTTGGAAAAATGGTCAGCACTCCCCTCGGGATTTGTGGCATGGCTTAACCACCTCATGTGTCTTCTATAAGTCTAGTGGTTGTATCGGGCATTAACAGGTCAATCTTTTGGTGCAACGACAACCACTACTTGTAACAATCTTATCATCTTAAAGCATTAATTTTACATGGGTATTATTCATTGTGCTTGCGACCTTGAATTTTTTAATATGATTGATTTGAGTAAAATTCATAATTAGGCAAAGAGATGTGTTTATAGTACAATATATAGGATAATTTGAGAGAAAGAGGGTTTAGAAAATGATAAATAATTAGCTAAAATTTCTTTAAAAAAGTGTACCATTGTAAATTATATCCCTATATTATTTTGTACTTGTAAGGGCCTCATTTTAGCATTTTTGGCCTCCCATACATGCTCGCGCTTGATTACGCTAACATTAGTTCAAAAACAAACAAATCCACTATATTTTACATATCTAGTCCTTGGCACCGGTTGAGTCAGGAGGTCAAGTTTTCCTAGTCCATGCTTGTTCCAGATCAAGGTTGCATGGGTAAACCTTGACCCAGGATTATTGGTGTTGATGAGTAAACAATCCATAGCTCCCAAGAATTGCCTGCACACAAACACCTGTCACAGAAAGAGAGAGATAATCAAGAAGCTAAAGAGGCCTAAATGCATGGATCCATGAAAGAGGAGACATTATTGATGTGCAAAATAAAAGTGGAAAATCTAATAAAATGAATGTTCTCAATTACAACATGTTATTCTCTATTATAAAAACAAGACGAGATCAATCCTTATAAAAGGTGATTGAAACCCTAAATGGGTAAAACCTAGGTTGCACAATAATAATTAATAAAGCAATTAATTATTATATGCCTAAAGTTTAGCTTGACAAGAAAATATAATAAGTGACTTAATAATTAAACCTAAATTATTTAATTAATATGTAAATATTGTATTACTCCAACACCCCCCCCCCTTAAGATGAACTTTGGGAGAAGCTAAAAACTTAGAAAGAACTACTAAAAGAAAATGGGTCCTAGCAACAAAAGGCCTAATCAGGTACCCAAGTACAAAATAGAGTCTATGAAAAGAGGAAAAATAGAGAAAACCACATGGGAAAGTCTCTACTCCAAAAAGAGATGAAGACTAGTTTGACGGAATGAAGAAGCCTCCAAAACTAGGAATGTTCCAGAAAATAGGAACAAGGATGAACATGTAGAACATCACTAAAGCAAGAAGCTGCAAACTCTGTCAAGAAGTAACTATTGATTTGAAGATCCTCCACTGATATATGACTAGGTAGAGAAGACTGTAATCTACATGAGTGCCCTCAAATGACACTACTCAAATCAGGAGGCAAACAATTGAAGTTGAAGATACAGAATACTGTAATATGGACGAGTGCCCTTAAATGACACTACTTGAATCAGGAGGAAAACAAAGGCAAACACCTAAACTCAAAGATACAGATGGCATAAAACACCATAGTCTGAAGAGCTAATCAATCAAAGCTAGAAGAGTGCTTCCAAAAATAGGAAAGAATAATGTCCATATGGTAAATGACCCATCTCACTAGAATGCATAGGTACCCAGTCATTGCATCCACCTAGTACATAGGATCAAATACTGAATACATAGCTCACACTATCAAACCAAGGAAGAAAAAGAACCAATAGAAGAAACTCCAGCATAATGTTGACAAGGGAGTAATGACACGTACACTGAAAAGAACATCCAATATGAACTGCATGATGAAGAAGAACTAGGAACATCGAAGATGCAAAGAGAGTACAAACACAAATAGAGATACCTGAGGCTAATTTTATTGGATGAAAGCTCACATGAAAAAAGTAGATGGAAACCAAAGGAAAACATCAAATCCCCCTAGAACTTTATAAGTGAGTGCAAGTACATAAAGCACAAACATGTGCAAGATCCTGGATACATGCAATAGAATGGCACTTTATCTTAGTGCGTGTACATAAAAGAATGCTAAAAAAGTGAACTATACACTCTTCAAAGAAGAGAAAAGGCTGCTACAATAAAAGAACATCCTAAGAAGAACCATCCCCTAAATGGAAGAGATCCCAGGACCTGAAACATCCAAGATATCGACCAGAGTGCAGAAATGCAAAAAAATAAATCAAATATATCTCGAGAAGAATCTAGAGAAATGACTTATAGCACTAGCAAGGTCTCAGAGCAAGCCTTCCAATGATATATCATTTTCCCAAAATGGAGTCCAGATGTGCAAGATAGAGCTCCTAGAGTGCAAAATTGAACCTCTAGCTTTGACAGAAGAAAAAACCATAAAAAAAATAAAATCATAAATTCAAACCTCTAGATCTAGATAGATCTTGAAAAGATCTTTCCAATAATATCTTGTTTCCCCGATTACGACACCTTATGTTCATGTTATGAGCAAAAAACCACAAGCTCCGCCAGATGGAAGGAAAGAAAAAAATCTCTACCTTTGAATTCCTTGTGATAGAAATGGAAGAAAAAACTCAAAAATCTAAAATACCAGAAAGATCCGCCTCTGAACAAGTTTTCCAACGATATCTTGTTTTCCTAATTTTGACACCGTATGCTCAAGTTATGAGCAAAAAACCATAGGTATGCTGATAGGCCCAAAAAAATGGTGTCTACAAGTGATGACATGTGTTGAAGTCAACAATCCATGAGATTAAATTTGACGTCCATATGGTCCTCACCACAAAAACATAATAGCTCCCCCCCCAGAGACAAATAAATATGGCCCCTGGTCGCCATATGATCAGGAGTTTGAAGTTTCTAGGGGCTGAGTGTAGTGGCTCCTGGTCACCCAAGTGACCTTGAGCTACTTGCATGGAGGGTGATCCTGGATGGTTAGGCCTATGACTGGAAGTCATCCTGGGGACCGCACAATGGTTGGCAGTCACCCTAGTATTCATGCCAGTGATCGTAGTAGTCATCAATGGTGATGTCAATGGTGATGTCATCATGGGCCACACGGTGGCCACTACTATGGCACCTGAGAGGAGCCTAGGTCGCTACGAGGTGCCATCCAACGCTAAAAAAAATTATTTTTTTAATTTGTGCATAGTGACTCAAAGTGTGTTCTTGGGTCGTATGGCCTTGGTACACAAATTTTTTTTCCTCAGAGGCCAACTTGTCTAAATTGGACATGCCTTATATAAAAATGGGATTCTTAGATGCTATAGGCTCAACAATGAGGTCTATTTGAGTCCAAATTTCTACAAACAATAGTGATTTCCTCGAGATATGTACCAGGGCCGATTGCAAAACAAAATTGCCACAAATTCCAACTTTGTCAAAATTGGGCAAATTATATATGGATTTAGGGTTTCTTGGATGCTCTAAATGCAACCATCAGGCCTTTTTGAGGTCAAGATGAAAAAAAGAGAGTTCCCTCTAGATCCAATAGAAAACCCTTTAAAAATGTAGATTTGATGAACAAAACCAAATCTCTCAAAAAGAGGATATGGGAAAATAGATCTGAAGCTCTGATACCGTATTGGTGTTGGTGAGTAAACAACTCACAACTCCTAAGAAGAACCTGCACAAAAACACCTATCAGAGAGAGAGAGAGAGAGAGAGAGAGAGAGAGAGAGAGAGAGAGAGAGAGAGAGAGAGAGAGAGAGAGAGAGAGAGAGAGAGAGACCTGAACGCATGGATCCATGAAAGAGGAGACATTCTTGAAGTGCAAAAGAAAAAGTTGCAAATCCAATAAAATGAATGCTCTCAATTACAATATTTATTCTCTATTATAAAAATAAGAGGAGATCAATCCTTATAAAAGGAGATTGAAACCCTAAAAGGTTAAAACCTAGGTTCCACAATAATAATTAATAAAGTAATTAATTATTATATGCCTAAAGTTTAGCTTAAGTAGAAAGAGATAATAAGCGACTTAGTAATTAAAGTAGTCATAAATAAGAATCTCATTGTTGATGAATTAGCTGAAATAATAAAGGAAACTGGTGGTCTTAGCAACCCCAAGATGAGTCGGTATGTACATATGTCTATCAAGGATCAGTAAAAGATAGAAGAATAAATCATACAAATGATGATCAAGTTTAAATAGGCACCAGTTGAATTTGCAAAATATGTACCTAAGAGTTTGTATGAGAAAGTATCTGCAAGATGGACTTATGCCTTGCACACTAAGAAAAAGATGAGAGAACATTTACTGATATTGGCTATGCCTACATTATCAATTCATGAGATTGAAGAAATGATGACATAATATTCAAAGAGATTCTTAGTGAAAAGTAGAGCACTAAGCATTTTGGCAGGTAAAGTTAAGGATGTTGATGAAAATAGTCAACTCTTATGGACTACAATTCTTACTACCTGAGTTGAAGCTGATAAGTTGGCATTGGTCATAGTACCCAAGAAGAAAATAAAAAAGAAAGGTAAAGGTATACACTTGGATGATGCAGATCTAGCTGCCAAGGAACTAATTGATCTATCTAACACTCAGGTACTAGACACTACCATTGTTATTGATTTTTATCTAGTAGGTTATAGAGAAGAGTACAAGGATCCTCTTGAGAAATTGGTAATAACTATTATACACTAAGTTTGCACCCTTGTTTCAAGCTCTCGTAGTCTTGATAACCTAGTATAACATGGGAATCATCCCCAGGTGTGGGACCTATGCTAACTGAGATGAGACCTCCAGGTTCTAGGCTGGTTCCTCTTAGATAATCACCCTAATTTTCTTCTTGACAATGAAAGTAAAACTTTTGAAGGAAAGGGATAGAAGGAATGCTTGGAAAGGGAAACGACTTGAAAGAAAACTACCTACTAGGTGATACACCGAAATTAGGGTTTGGATCTCAGTATAGAGGATGAAAATAATGGACAACTTAGGTCTAGGAGGTCACAACTCATTGAATAGGCTTGCATAAGTGTTTCATAGAAGGGTTTGCAATAGAAAGAGGCTATTCAGGGAAAGAAAGGATTTCACAAATAATAGCATTCCTAAGGAATTTAGACACAATTTATGACCCGCAAACAAACATTCACCTCTACAACTCGGTATAGAAATGAGACAAATAGTTAGGGGGTTGAGGTATACCCACAAGAGCATTCCAATCAAATCATCCACAATAATACACAAAATTGCAGAAAGAGAGAGGGATCAGGAACCCTAAGATATCACTAAAAACATCATATACTTTAATCCAATAAGAGATAATTCAAACAAGGAAGCATAGGGACATGAAGGATTGTCACAAAATACCTCTACAATGTTTTTTATTATCAATGGGAACTTTACAACTGTATAAGCCAGAGGGTAGAAATGATACCATAGATGACCCTTAAGAAACATGAAGTTCTTTTTACAATTGTCCAACTCTAAGCACAAAAGCTCTAAAATTACAATATATACATCCTCCACTACACATAGGCAGGAGTCAAAAAACCTAACTAGGGTTACAAGAGATTTTCATTAAAATAATGATAAACCCTAGTTCAGTCAAGTCTGATCATAAATATATCTCTGCAAAATCA
Source organism: Chamaecyparis obtusa (assembly GCA_027943335.1). Taxonomy (NCBI): domain Eukaryota; kingdom Viridiplantae; phylum Streptophyta; class Pinopsida; order Cupressales; family Cupressaceae; genus Chamaecyparis; species Chamaecyparis obtusa. Next base: position 51,881 of record BSBK01010602.1, on the reverse strand, counting down.
TAGCCGATCATATATTTCTTTGAGTGCCCCCCCCTTGTACTTACAATCAGCCTGCAGACAAGCAACCTGGACTTACCAACCCACCTGCAACTCCACTAAGCCATGAAGGCTCCAAATCTGATCATATTTCCCTGGGAGATGTACTGTTCAAAAGGTGGTGCCAACTCTTTCTAGCACCTCTTGTCATGAAAATGCAGTGAAGGACCCTGCAACACCGGTCAACAGTCACTTCTATCATCCTCACAACCACAACCATCCTAAGACTTTATTTCTTGAGCTACCCGACATCGTGCATGGCCAAAAGAATGCAAAACCCTTGCAGAGATATTTAAATTTTGAAATATAATGGCTAGCGGCAAATTTTTAAAATGTAACCGTCGATGAGAAACCCTTCCCGATAGATGAACGACCTAGATGCACTGAGAAAACAACTTAAAAATCCTTCTAACAAGTCAAAACCACCGTGGAAGTCAGCAACCAATGAAACATGAGAAAATCAGGACATCTAATAGACTTGGACCCATGACTTGCAGAAAGAGCATCAGACGGTTATCACAAGATCGCAAGGGCCTGGAAGATCCCTTGCGATCAAGTGACAACTATAGATCTTTAGTCTACTAGCATCCCTGTAGATACTCTGACACGGTCCCACTGAGATCAAGATTCTAATCTAACAGCGGGTGCATGATCGCATACCCTTCAAATACTCCTTTAGAACATGCACTGGCCATAGATCCTTATTAGACCAGGACCCCACAACACATCAGATCCTCTGACAAATCCTCATCAGCATATGGCAACCAATCACAAATTGGCACATCAGCACACCTGGCAACACGGCCCCACAAATTTTCCTTTTACTTCAACCAATGAGAAGATGGCATGTCATCCTAACCTGGCATCAGAACCACCTAACAAAGCTGAACATTTGGAAAATCTAACGGCTAGCATAAGATTGCATGTGTCAGAAAAAGGCTATGCTAAGATACGCCAGCCATTGATCTTCATCCCTCTAACACAACCCTGCAGAGACCCTGACACGGACCCACTGACAAATTCCAGTCATTGCTATGTGGACCAATAGAAGATGAGCACATCAGCATACAAGGACCCACCAAATGAAGCTCTAACAACAAATCAAGATCGAAGGCCATCGCATAATCTCATGGCTCTGACACAACCCATTAGATCATGTGCCAATCATTGGATTAAAAGCTACACACTCCTCTGGGCCCACTTTGACGAACTTCCAAATCATCACCAACTGACCAATGACAAGCTTCCACATAGGACAACATGGTAGTGGACCCAGTAAAGCCTCAAAGTGCTGAGCAAAAGGGAAGATTGATGACCATCACAAGATCGCATGTGTCAGAAAAACCCCTTGCGAATTCACGACAACCGTCGGATCTTCCTGACTGGGACCCCACTAAAGTGACCACCAAAAGACTTAGCAAATACACAATTGAGGAAAGGTAAGCTGTTTCACTGAGTTGCAAGATTTTAAAACTTAACCACGAAACATTTGGCGACTAAAAGAACCAATGTAGTTGCTGAATCACTGAATAGAAGGGGTAACCGCCGAAGAACTTAGAGAACCTGCGACCGACCAATGAGAAGAAAGTGAACATGGGCTTTTGAGGACTTAAGTGGCCGAAATAAAGTAACAAGGAAATACAAACTGAACTAGGGTTTTTTTAGGGTTTAGGCCTATAACGGTTAGTTTTATGAATTTTTAAAGGACTTTTCACCTAGCCAGGGACCTAGAAATAGTTGCAGAGACCAGAGGGAAGTAGACAAAGCCATGAAATTTTGCAGAGCACTTGGAAGGATAAAAAATTAGACCTTGAGATGGGAATTGCCCAAATTTGCATGCTTCATGAAAATTAGGGTAACAATAACAGGGACAGATGATGTATTTATTGAAGACATCACAAATGAAGATCTTGATGATATCAAAGATGATGAAGATGTGAATATTTCTAGAGATACAAATAAAGAAACTATACCTACTAAGGTAGCAACAAGTGAGATACCAGGTGACTTACCAATTCTAGTACAAGTTGTTGATATTCTATCATAGAAGGAACCCAAAGGTTCAACCCCCAAGCAACAAAAGGATACAACAGAGGAACTATGGATAACAAAATAGGGAACAACTAAGTAGAATATTACAAATAAGCCTTAACAAATAGAGGCAGTATCACAAGCACCAGAGAAAAGTAAACTAGTAGAATCTACAACAGACACCACAATCGACACCCATGGACAAACCAATAATACATTGGTCATTGGGAAGCCTAAAGAGGAAAGTATGTATATCAAGCCTAAGAAGGTAAATCTGGAGGCTAAAGCTCTAGTTTCATTTATCAAATCAGCAACACTGGAGAAGAAGAAGAAAATGAAACATGGAAAAGGACCAGTTACACTGGATGAAATTATTGACATATCAGAATGTGACCCTAGAGCTTTAGACCCCAAGGAACATATAAAATATGGGGAATTATGCACAAGGAAGGCTGCACAAGAAAAACTTTAGAAAGAGAGAAAAAGTAAACAAATTCTAGAGGATGTCAGAGATATCTTACTGCAAGTAGTTCCTAACATTAATGTAGATGAGGATACTCCTATTCTTGATCAACTTGAAACTCTGACAGGTCACATAAATGCCTCACACATAGATGTAGAAAAGAGAATAGAGGAAAGGGCCAAAGCAAAAATACAATTGAAACTTGTAGAAAGAATCAGCCAAAAAGTTGCAATAAATAAAGTGAAGTTATCTAAGGTAATAATTGAGTTAGAATCTATAACTCAAAAGATTATTAAAATTTTGTTTAAATTATGCACTATTGACCAACTCACTGCCGAGGTCACTGAAAAGATTAAAAAATTGGATGAAGAAATCAAGGTCAGTACTAACAACATCTCTCTAACTAAGCCTACTACTTTTCACAAGCATATACTGAAAGTTCAACAACTTAGGTGGTTGAGATCAGAATTGAGTAAGCGGGAAGATAACATAAGTGATGAGGTCACTGAGCTACAACTCAAGCTACTTCCACACCTAAAAATAATGGAAAGGCATGTTGAAAGGAAAAAAAATTAGTTGCCACCCCCGAGATCTCTGTGTTAGAAAACATTTTTGATATGCATGCACAAGTCAATCTAGAGCACATTGCTCTTGAAAACTTGAAAGAGGAATGGGAGAACCTCTTAGCATCTTTGCAGAAAACCCACAAGCACATTTTTTATAAGTTGTAAGTACATTTTGTTATTTTGGCATTAATTTCAAAAAGGGGGAAAATCATGTATATGCTGCTATGTACTATGTACTTCACACTTCATACCACCAAGAGTATGCACAAAGGGGGAGTTTGTACAAAGAAAAGAATCTAGATGTATATATAATTTGTGCATATATGGAGTTAGTAAATTTTTGACATTCAGTACATATACATAAGATTTTGATACTAATGCAAAAGGGGGAGATTATTATCTCTATTTGAGCATTAATGGATTGTCATTAGTATCAATAAGTTATTCAATAAAGGATGGAATAAGTAGAAAAATAAGTTAGTCAGTCAAGCATACAAATCTTTCACACTGAGCAAAGACAAGGTAGAACTTCAGGCTAACTAAATACACATTTAATCAAGCACACTTACTGAGCTTCAATAAATTACCAAGTACCAAGCTAATGATCACTGAGCATTTATAAACATTGAGCATCAGTAATTTACTAAACAATGAATACAGTGATTACCGAGTAGAACAAGAAATGGCATAGTAATAAGGAATAGCACATTTATCTATGCAAATAGTATACACCAATCATATAAATGATATACTAGGATCGAGAAATATTTAATATGCATGTAATCATTAACTTTTGTGATGATTCCTATGTAATGGTAGATCTAGGTTATTTTTGTATACCGTTGATCTTAGGTTTTCTAAGATGATGTAAACCCTAATTAGGTCAAGTCAATTTCATATATAATTGTCAATATGTCATTATGATCAAGAAGAATGAAGTAGTACCCTCATTAAGGACATCGGGAGATCAAGCATAGGGTTTATGACGAAAGGTTTATGAGAGGTAGAATCAATTTTATCAGAACACATACAAGGCTACTAAGTAGGATAGAAGGATATATACATGACATTGAGGTGATATCTATTTTGTACTTCACAAATCTGAATCAAAAAATTAAAAGCTGTTATTTTACAGATACTTTGTTGTTATCAATTTAACCATTGTAGTAGATCAAAATCTCTTAACAAAGTAAACTTAATAGTTCTTATTTAAATATCTTAACTGAGTACACACATACTTTGTGTTTAAATCCTTTAACTAGGTAGATCTAGTTGATCTTTTGTTACTCCTAACAGGGTAAGATTATCAGAAGTGATCAATAATTGTAGCCTTAACCGACATACTTTATTGACTGCAGTAGTAAAGAATTTGTGGGTGTCATCCCCACCACAGTTTTTACCTTCTAAAAAGGGTTTATGTAACCAAAATATATGTATCATGAGTACTTATTTTCAAGGATGATTTATTGTTTTGTTTACATGCACTTTACATTTTTAGTTATATGAATGTATGTTTCAAATAAGGAATTAGACGGTTAGTTAAGAACTACTATTGCAAAGTGTTAAAGTGTTTAAAAAAATTGAGGTACTGATTCACCCCTCCCCACTTAGTACTTTATCTTTTCAATTCCAATAATTGGTATTAGAGCTAGATCTCTTGTTAAGGAAGTTTAACCACTGAAGAGAAAGATCTAAGGACATGAAGATATAAGTTGGGAAAGACTATTGAGAATCAAAGGATACATATAAAAATATTCATTGAACAATTCAAGAAAGCCAAAGATGAACTAAAGAAGTTACTGATTCAAAGGAAGGATATCAAAATTCAGTACAGTGAGATTGATTACCATGAAGTAGAGATAGATGACCCATTTGAGAACACTAGATCTGGATCTAGTAGTATATATGATGTATCTGAAGGAGCAATATATGATTTATTTGAAAAGATCCTACATCTTACTAAACAAGTCCAAGATCTACAGATCGGTCTAGAGACACAAATGGTTAGGATGATTGATGTCATGAACAATGCTAGGAAAGAGGAACAATAAGAAAACTTGGCTATTGAAGACAAGAGACAAATGACTGACAAGCTACAAGAGAAGGAATCTGAGATATTGAGACTCACCGAGCATCACTTTGAAATCTCTAATCAGATGGTTTTTATAAGTCAACTAGTCAACCGAGTAAACAGTGAGCTAACAAAGAAACTAGAAGACATCGGTGAACTAAGAGATGAAAATGAAAGATTGAAAAATGAAGTCAAAATACAATAATAAAATAATGAAATGATCAAGAAAGTTGAAGACAGTTCTAAGAAAATAGATGAATTTCTTATTAGCCAAAGAGGAGTTGGAAGCACTACTGGGTTAGGCTACATTAGGCAGGGAGAGTTGTCAAAACAAGCTAAACAAAAGAACAATGCCTACACAAACTAAAGGCCAAATAATCTATCATGTTATCATTATGGAAAACCACGCCACATAACAAATGTTACAAGAGAAAAGAAAAAGGTATTCCTAAATCCACTCCTAAGTTTAATGGTTATTGTTATAACTGTAACAAGTTTGGACATCAAGCATATGAGTGCAGATCTAAGTTGAATAGGACTCCTAAGAAACCCTACATGGAGAAACATTGTCGCACTTGCAACATGCATGGACACATTGCATAAGAATGTGGGACAAAGATGAAGCAAGTTTGGACACTGAAAGAACAAAACAAAACCTATCAACTGAGAAGAAAAGGTAACACATATACTTGGAATTATAATACATGGTTTAATTGCACAACATGTGGAAGGTATGGTCATATAGAAGCAAACTGCATGAGAAAGAACTAGAGAGGTAGATCTCGCAACTAGACAAGCACTGGTACGGCATGTTTACATTGTCACAAGGTCGGTCACTTAAGTAAAGATTGTAGAGACTAATCACTAGAGACACAAACATATGAAAATGGAAATACAATTGAGGAAATCATGAGGATAAGAAACACATTGTGGAGAAAAGCATCAAATGATCATGTAGGATCAAGCAATGCAGTCGGTGACACCTCATCCATTGGATTGGGTGAGATCGCCACTTCTTCCTATGTCATAAAAGGTATGTATGGAACTAAATTTCAAGTAGGTTATATCTAACAAACAATTCATTATATCTAGTGATTGAATACCAAATCTGCATGAAACAAGATGCACTATGGTTTTATATGTTTTGAGCTTTGAATGTATACTATTGGTATAAGAAAGACTCAGTATGTATTTTTTAGTTAGTAACTATTGGCAAGGTTAACAGAGTTGTGGTACTAACTGAATGATATCTTAGTGTTAATCGAGCTTATGATCTTTTGAACTATACACTGAGTGCAACTATTCTTACCAAGTTGTGTTAGGTCAAGAATTTAATGCAGAAAGTTTGAGTGGGAATTTGAATTTTGGATATAAATACACTATGGACTTAATCATTTTTCACATTTTTCACTGTGGACTTCAAAGTAATTCTATTCATCATCAAATGGTATAGGCAACGACTGAATCAAAATGATCCAGATAGAATTATTATTCAACATGATAATGGATTTACAATGATTAATACAAGGTCATTTGAGCCAGTTGGAGATTGTTAGGAATAAGGTGTCTCAACCTTGGATAATTCCTATTCTTATTATTTGTTTTGTAAAATGTATTTCTTTTAAATAATGTTGATGTGTCGACATCTTGAATTGTGTCTAAGGAGATCATGACTAAATGGTTATGACGGATTCCTATGACACATAAGAGCTATGTCAGGAAGATTTAATGACAGGTGAAGACATGTGGCAACTGATAAATTAGAGTACTGTACACTCTTCCCTAATCATGGGGTTCGGGATTCTTTTGGGGTTCCTATTTTCTCAGAGAATGGTAAAACCCTAATACGTTTATCTTTGGGAGTAGCCCTAAAAAGTGAAGCGCATGATATAAGCTTTTTTAGGGTTGCGAAGAGATGTGATGTGAGTGTATTGTTGGAACATTTTATGCTATCGTGATTTGTCTTCAAGGGTTTTGAAATCTTCTGAAAGAACTTGCATTGCAAGTGTATTGTAAGCTGTAAAAGTTTTGATCAATACATTGTGCAGGTTTTGGAGTGCTGGGGTTTTTACCGAAAGGTTTCCCCAGGGTATATCATTGTGTCATTCTCTATTTTTTTGTATGCATGGTATGTGGTTGCAATATCTTTGTTAAAGTAGTTAACGAATCTAAAATTGTAAGGATTTATAAGAATTTGCACAATACTCTCCTATAGAGATTAGCGTAGGAAGCTGTTTCTGCACCTGAGTTTCCTTACAGAGATGAGCCCTATGTTCTTCCAAGCCAATGTGAGAAAGTGTTTTACTCAGAGGTTCCACATAAACAGGGTTGGTCATTTGTTATTAGACATGATCCAAGAGGAAGGCCGATAAAGTATAATGTAATGGAAGAAGAAGATATTGAAGATGGTGAAGAAGAAGAAGATGATGAAGATCAAGATGATGGTGATGATGATGATGATGATGATGATGATGATGATGAGGATGATGATGATGATGATGATGATGATGATGATGATGATGATGATGATGATGATGATGATGATGGCGATGATGATGTTGATGATGATGATGATGATGATGATGATGATGATGATAATGATGATGATGATGATGATGATGATGATGATGATGATGATGATGATGATGATGATAGTGGTGGTGGTGATGATGATGATGATGATGATGATGATGATGATGATGATAGCGATGATGATGAGATGGATGAAGAAGATGATCAATGACATGATTGAAATGTACAAGGCATGTGATTTAATTATTTATATATATTTATATTGATTAGTATATATGTTTAATATTGATTTATTAATTTCAATTCTAATGATTACATATTTATTGTGTTCAATTCTAATGATTACAACATATGTGATTTATAATTACCAATGTTTTTCTTACGATGCTCAATTAATTGTTGCTGATACATGTATATATTGTGTTTGATTGTCACCCTTTTTCCAAACAGGCAATTGACTACAGACATTGTCACCCCTTCTATTGACGATCTTGCATTCCATATATAAGGTAAATTTGTTCATGTTTACGATGTTGCATATTGTTCACGTTGTCTTCTAATTTATTTGTAGCATATGTATCATGTAATTTTTAGCTAACTTCAGATAAATGATGAGCATATGTAGTAAATTTAACCCCTTTGACGAGGATCGTGCACAGTGACATGGATCAATAGGTATAAGTCAATAAATAGACATAATTTTCTTATATTCTTCTTGTTTATCACTGAGCATGTATGTTATAAATAGACATATTATATAATCATGTAATATATATATATAGACAAAGAAGAACCAGATAGACATATAATTATATAATCACTTTCAACTTAGTACATTTTATATCTCCCATGTATAGACAAAGAAGAAATGTACGTATGGGTCATGACTTGATTATTCTATATATATATATATATATATATATATATATATATATATATATATATATATATATATATATATATATATATATATATATATATATATATATATATATATATATATATATATATATATATATATAATTTAATTATTATCAAAATTCTATTTGAAGCGTGAATGTGACAATATCTCATTTGATGGATTGCAGGACCCTCCAAATAGGTACTTATCAGATCTATCTACATCGAATGAGGGAAATGAGGGAATGGTAGATGAAAGTTCTACATGTAGTACGACTAAAATGGGGAGATCAACTAGAGGTCAAAAGATTAGAAAAAAATTCAATAAATGTATGCAATTTTTCCTTGCTAAAGGGGGGTCATGTTCTTATGATGATGAGACCAAAGGTGACATCAAGGTGCCCTTTCGGTACACACATATTGAGAAAGAATGGGTACCCAATGAGCTACCTCCAATTAACCCTGATTTTTGTGTTAATGAGAGGATATATCACATAGCTCCATCCTCATTACATGGTTTGGGCCTATTTTCCATGGATGGGATAAAGGTATATGTTACAAAAAATTTGTTGAATTGATGAAGTATGTCAATCCATGTTACAATTACAATGATTGGATGTAGATTTTTCAATATAAAAAAAGTATGCGTAGGTATGCACTATCGGAAAATTATATAAAATGGAAAGAAAATGATCAAAGTAAAAGATTTTCTATGTACATTGATGGGAGACCAAAAGAAATAGGTAATATTACAAGTTTTATAAATAGTACGTGACCTTCCTCAACTAATAAGCAACCCAATTGCATATTTGAGGTGCGTGAGGGGAATCAAGTTTTTGTATGTGCAATAAAATCAATGTGCAGGGGAAGAACTGCTAATAGATTACCATTTAAATCACATAGATACAAAAAAAAGTTACTATCATGAGGGTGGTAAGTACTATATACCATTTTATTAATAAGTTTTTTTTGGTAAGTCTATTGCTTTCAATTCATTGAAGTTTTTATATTTAATCTTTGTCACAGGACGATATGGATCCCCCACATGATAGAGACCATGAGGATGTTCCTGTACACACAAAAGTAGTGCACTTCTATGAATCCTTACATGCAAGGAAACTCAAGAATGAGCCCTCACAAATCGATCCATAGCTCTCTATGCATGGAGTTGCAAGATTTGTAAAATTGCTCTCAGCTAGAGCTATAAACTCATGACTTTGCTAGTCAACCACACAATGAGAGATTCCAAATGAATGCAATGATATGCAAATCTATATGAGAATGCAAATTAATCTTATGAGAATGAAGATGCAATTAAGCTATGAAAATAGAAATGAAAGAGTTACAAACCCTCTAATTAAACTATGTGAGATTAATCTAAAACATGAAAGGAAATGATACCATGATGATGCAACTATGATGCAAGCTAGGATGTGATGTAGATGCAAAATGAATGCCAATGATGCTCCAAATCTTCAAAACTTGATGCAAGAATATCTCCAAAAGCTTCAATGACTTAGAAAACCTGTAGCATAATAATAGCATAAAAGAGAATGGATATGAAAATGAAGAAGAGAGCTCTTCTTTTATAGGAAATGAAAAATCAATGGACGATGGAGATTAAGAGGCAAAAGATTTAATCAACGATGAAGAAAAAAAGAAGCTTGATCCTTGTGCACAAATATCCTCCAATAAGAAAATTAGAAGCATTTACTTTATGTTGAGCATTTAATTTATGTCCATGTGAGACAAAAGTACTTTTCTTTTATTTTTATTTTATTTTTCTTTATAAATAAGAATTAAATGCTTTATTTGTGCAACATAGGATAAGAAGAAAAGTGGGGATTTTTTATTTAAATAAAAGGGGAGGAAATTCCTTTTAATTAAATAAAGGCTTAGGATAAAATGATTTTATTATTTAATTAAAATAGATTTTTAATTAATTAAAAGAGAGAAAGTTCTATTAATTAAATAAGATTTTTATTTTTATTTTCTCTTTTAAATTAAATAAGACTCAAACCTTAGGAAATATTGAATTGATTATGATTTGATCAAGGAAATTGATATATTTGAAAAATGTTGATTTTTGAAAATATTGATTCAGGGATTTGATAAATTGAGAAATGGAGGCCCAAAGTCTAGGCGACCATTTTAGGGTGCTTACATTTGCCCCTCTTTGACTAATGTGTGATCGATTTGGGAACACATGTAGTCAAAGAATGAAGTTGAAATGTGAGATCGATCTGGGATCACAAAACAACTCAGATGTGAGATCGATTTGGGATCACATCCGGACAAAGCATAAACAAAAGATTCTGGACATGAGGTTGATTCGGGATCATATCCAAAATAAGATATAACAATCTCAAATTTGAGCAAAAGCTCACAAAAGATGTCTGAATCAAGAGAATCAAGGAAAGTAGGGATGGGAATCCCATAGATATTGCCCCCTCGGAATTGAAATCGAAATCAGATAGAGAGGAACAACAAAATTAATAAAATATTTGATCAAATCCTAATGAATCATAATCGAAGGATGGAGCATGATAAGATAACCATCAAATAGTGAAGATATGCCCCAAGTTGACTAGGTTTGACTGGGAAAGATATAGGATAAAGATTAAGTCAAACCTCAGAGAGAGGAAGCGAAAGGGGTGAATGAAAGACTAGAAGGTTGAAAGACATGGAAATGAAGAAATTCTATCAGAAATCAAAGAATTGTGCCTCAAAAGGCCAGTCAACGCGACTCAAATTTCAGTTTCGAGTCCGAAATGGATAGGAAATGATGTGACATGAAAGACCAAAAATGAAAGAGATGATCAAGAAGAATCAAAAAATGAGCACAGTTGACCAACTAGTCCATAGATGATAAAAAGAAGAGCTCTCTCCATATGCAAGATGCAAAAAACTAAACTATGATGAACCTAAGAATGCAAGCTACTATGAAAGTGGTTGACTTGCAAGGTCAAAATGCTTATAGACATCTAATTATCATCATCGAGCGTTATTGGTAGCATCATAAGATCATACAATGCACACTAGCATAACTATGTGGATATGAATATGATCTTTATCAGATAGAAATGTGGAAATCTCACCTAGGCATCAAAGACATATAGGTCAAGATGACTAATGCAGTAAGATTACCTAAGTTTGATATGGCAAGATTATGCTTGTATCAAGACACATGAAATTCAGGATAACTAGAAGCATGCACTCGCATAACAGTCAAGGATAATACCTCGTCAATCCATAGTGTCAAGTAAGACCAACATAAATGCTCATGACAGTTAGGATCAACAAAATATACCCACAAGCAGATAAAGAAATAAAACATGTTCTCATACCCTCAGTCTTCTAGCTATGCATCATCAAAAACTTCTCAGGGAGAGACCACTCATCAAAGAAATCTTCATAGACAGCACACAAAGAAAAATAAAGTCAACATATCTCAACGAGTTGATTGTTTAAGTGCATGTGTGTTGGTCATAGAGTCAAACTCTGGTTATCACATCTGCAAATGAGAAATATCACAGCATACTTAGACTATTGGGTAAGACATCTGATAAGTGTTAAGAAACACTCGACGCAAGGGTAGTGTTGAAAAACACTGTTTGGGGTTGTGTTGAAAAACACCTGTTGTGAAATGCCCCAAGAGACAAACGCACCTAAAAGACCTATGCTAATAGGTATGCCCCTTAGACAAAGACAAAGACCAATTCCAGACCAAGTCAAATAAGGTCAAGGCATGACAGAGAAAGGCTAAGTGTCGAGGATGCATGCTAACAAATAGGGGTGCAAAGGCCTCAAGTAGCGCCTGTTTCCAAGTTTTCACCACTTGGATTTATTGCAAGTTTTTCTTTTTTCTTTTTTTTTTGTATTTTTGTATTTTTTCTACCAAGGCGCCTGTTTCCAGGTTTTCACCAAGGCACTTTTTTTTATTTTTTTTATTTTTTGAATATTTTGATTTTTATAATTTTTTTTTTGTATTTTATATGCTTTTTAGGATTTTTTCAGCATCATATATATGAATTTTTTTGGTATTTTTTTAGGATCAATAAGATATGTACAAAGGATGCCCCCAGACAGAAATGGCATCAAACTCTTTAAGCAAGATCACATCGTGCAGTCCCAATGTCTAGCAATGTGGAGGACAAGAGGGATAAGCAAGCTGGTGGAAGAGATGGAAGACAAGAGAATGAAGGCAAATGGAGGGAAGAAATCCTCAAGGTCAAACTCCTCAAGAGTACCCAAGCTAGGGAAAAAATTATCATGCAAAGCACATTTGGATAAGCAATGAAAGGCCAGCATGGGATAAGCCACAAAAGTGTAATGCAAAAGAAGGAAAGGATGCAGTCCAAAGGAGTAGACATGTCAAGAGGCTTCATAGCATCATGTTTTACTTCTTTTTTTTTTATTAGATCAAGACCAGAGGGAAAAAGGATAGCGAAAGGCTAGAATGAATGAAGGAAAATGAATATGAAGGCTAAACATGAAAGGAATGAAAGCAAGATCATCATAAGATAGCTCACAAAATAGCCAAATGTTCATGTATATATCAACATTGTCAAGATCAAAGATGGAAGATGAAATGGATGAAACATGTAGAAGAACTACGCATGATGCCTAATTTTTAGGTTTTCATCATGGTACTTATCCAAGGTGCCACAAGGGAGTGGTTTTCACCATAGGACAAATTTATTTCTCTTTACTTTTGCTACCAAGGTGCCTGTTTCCAAGTTTTCACCATGGCACATTTTCAATTTTTTTCATCATTTTTTTTTCATTTTTTCATTTTTTCATTTTTTTGAATTTTATAATTTTTGGAAGAAAGCAAGCTTTTAAGATAATGCTCTTTGAAAGGATAAACCATGATATGTCAAGGATTCAAAATGATATGCTCAAAGATGCTGATAAGGAAAGGAAGATGAAAGAGAAAAAAGGAAGATAAGGTTTTATGTAAAGCGAGTGAAGTTGGAAGATAGGAGGAATAGGATAATGAAGAAAAAGGATAGAAGGTAGAAGGATAATGAATGGAAGGATTGCGAAAGGGTAGATAGAAAGGGAGGAAAGATCAACATCAACACACACCTTGAAGGGTGGTGAAAGGATGGAGGAAATGTGAATGAAGGAATACAAGAAGGAATATGGTGAATGTTTAGCAGAGGTTGCGGTTCAGGCATATGGAATGGAAGAATGTTTTTGGAAGAAGATGAAGTGGAAGCCTTTGGAAGCTTGAATGTCAACTTCACTTTTTGTTCAATATTAAACTCTTTCAAGAGAGACTTTGGAATCCATATAGCCTTAGGATTTTCATTTCTTTTGGATGATTTAGAGAGAATATCTTCAATGATGGATTTTGGAACCCATACTTGTCTTGTAATTTTCTTCTTAGATATCTCTTTTGACTTTATATATCCATGTCGATTAGAGGGGACATGGTGATCTTTTCTTGATGGATTCTTATGTTGCTTCTTTTTCTTGTATTGACCATTCAAGTTACTTCCAAAAGACTTGGGACTTGTGGAAGAAGAAAGAGGATATGAATGGTTAAGATGGGTGGATGGATGAAAAGAATTCAAGGGTATGCATCTATGTTGATCTTAAGGAAAGATAGGAGATGGAGGGACGTAAGGACCCAAGATGGATAATGAATTAAGAGAATTAGGAGGGGAAAGTGAAGGGACATAAGGGCCCAAGATGGAAGGAAGACGTGAAGCCCTTAGTATTGGTGGAGGAGGTCCAAGGATGGATGTGGAAGATGCAAAAGGATAATCAATAAGTTCATCAGTGTCTATATGACAACCAAGGACATCAGCATCTTTAGAGTGAGCATTAGGATTTTCAATAGTATCATGAACATCTTGAATAGGAGAAACTTCGTTGATAGGATCATTCAAAGCTTGCGAAGATTTAGGAAGAGTAGAAAGTGGAAGTGAGCATGGAGCGGTAGAACAAGAAGATGGAAGACTTTGATCTTGACAAGGACCTTTGGATAACACAAGTGCATAATTTGCTTCTTGATCTTCAATAGGCTTAACATTAGCAGTAACAACACCATTTTTAATAACTTTAATGGAAGTATCATCTTTGGAAAGCACAAGTGTAGTAAGGTTATTTTGATTATCAATAAGCTCAATAGTGCAAGTGGTAGCTTGATCTTTCTTAGGAGAAGTCTTAAGACATGGTGGAATGAATGAGAAAGGGCATAAAGGATCAAAAGAACCATGAAACGGATGAGAGACATCATGAAAAGAATTGGATGACATGGAGGGTCCTTGATCTTGATCTTGATCTTTCTTTATGTTCTTTTCTTTATCATCTTTAAAATCCTCTTGACATAAAACCACTTCTAAGGACAAGGAAGCATGTTGGGATTGTATGGAAGACTCTGGTAGAGATGGTGAAGGAATAACTGAAGTAGGCATTGTAGCACATGAAGGCTTAGGCTCACTAGGTGTAGCATTATTAGAAGTATTTGCAGCCAAGTGAAGGTTAGCTTGAGTATCTTTAAGAGGTAGCCCTTGAGGATAACTATAGGGAACCGCATGAAAAGCATTAGAATTTGCATTGAATGAAGGATGTGTAGAAGATTTGGAAGACATAGCAACTTTAGGAAATGTATGGGTATTGGAGGAAATAGGAGATGGAAAGGAACCCTCACAAGACAAAGGTTCAGCATTAACATGATCTTGCTTGAGAGTACAACTTTTATTTTCAGCATGAGAACTTTTAGAGGAGAGATCCTTTTGACATTTGAAATCAGCACGGTAGATTTTCTTCTCCTTAGTAGGAATATTGTATTGTTCGCAAAAAATCATCAAAGAATTCTTCAAATTCAGAATCATATGGATCCCCATCACAATCTACCCAATAGGATGACCCTTTAGTAAGCCTAAGCGCATGACGAGGAGGAATCTTAGGAACATAGGTGTCATAGGTATCATCACGTTTCTCATTATGGTATGCCTTCTGAGGAGAAGGAAGATTCTTGGGAGAAGTAGAAGAATAATGAGATCGTGAAGAAGAGGAAAATGAAGACTTCATGGAAGAAGAAGATTTGGATAATGAAGAATGTGAATAATATTTAGAAGAGTCATGATAAGATTTAGAAGATGAAGAATGAGAAGATTTAGATGATGAAAGATGTTTGGAAGAAGAAGATCGTGATATGATCATGTTTATGATTCTAGCAAAGGCGTCTGATTTAATCATCTTTTCTTTTATTTTTGCTATAAGTTTGTCACCCATGAGATATTTGGAAGGACCATTGGAGGAATAAAGATACTCTTCAAATTGAGCAATGAGTTCAATATCATCTATTCTCAAGAGAGGTTCCTTAACAAGATAGTTGAAATTCATGGTTCTAGAAGAGGAGGACTCAAGCATAGAAGAAATGAATAGAAGAGATGAATAGAAGAATGTAGACTAGATAATAAGAGGAAAAGAATCAAGAAGAAGAGGAAGAATTTCCCATGGGAATAGAAGACTTCAGAAGAACATGGGAAATGGAGAAGAAAGAAGAAGACTAAGAGTCAACTTGTGCAATTGATACCATAACATTCATTGAGATGTTGAGCAACATGATAGCACCTAGGATCTGACAACTAGAGGTCGTTAACTTGGTATCTTGTAGTAACTATCATGAAAGAAAGAGACTCTTAATGATAAGATGACCTCTCAAAGTGTCAACACCAAACTAGGATAATCAAAGTTCTCTATTGTCCAAAATGAAATGAAAAGATAGAAAAAGGGGCTTTACCAACACTGTCAAAGAGGTGCTTCCAACAAAGGGTGAATACCCTAGCACTTTTGAATCAGGAGGTTGGACTAGGCCAAAAGATAATTGAAATTGATTAAATGAAAGTGATTTGGACAATAAGAGCACTAAAATTCTCCAAGAATGTAGCTAACAATTCTAGAGATAAGCTTTCTCACCAAGAATAACCTTCTAACTTGACAACTATTTCCAAAGTGGCCTTGTAAACCAATTGATGCTATTCCTAGAGGGCAAAAACCAGAGATTTAAAGTCAAAACAAGTCTCTAATGACAGGATAGAAATTTGAGCAAGCTGTAAAAAGTTGGTGTCTCAACTCAGGAACTCAGTTTGTTTTAAAAGATCAAGTAAGTATATCAATAGATTTTCATCATTGAACAGGCACACAAGACAACAATCAGGGAGTTCAAGCAAACAATCTTCAAACAATGAGCAAGGGGCAAAGCAACCTTGCACATGAACAAGTATAGTGACTTAGTATTTCTACTCCTTAAAGGTTCTACTTGTGTATGTTCTTGACAATGTTTTAGCAGACACTTACAACACAACAACACCTTATCAAGCTGTCTATAAGGATATACATGGCTTTTCTAAGGAGTCCTCGATATACGCAAGGTATGTGAGGCCCAACTCCGTAGATGAGAAGAATCCAAAATCACACAGCCAGGGGGAGACAGTAACCCAAATCTCCTCCTTCACTTCTCAAAGGTATAAATTTCTTTGAGGCTTAGCCAAGAGTGATATCAAACTCAATTCCCAAGAGAGGTGTCTTTGGATTCACCTCCCGATATTTATACTCCGTCGGAACATAGGAGTTAAGGTCATCCCTTGAGGTGGTGTGTCCCCAAGCAGGCCTTCTAGAAATAAAAACTAAGTAATTCACTATCAAAAGTATTTAGAGCACTAAAGGTGGAACACTTAACTCTTCAAGTAAATGCGAAGTGAGTCCAAAAGTGGAACATTTAACCCTTTAAGATAATGCGAAGCGAGTCCTAAAGTGGAACATTTAACCCTTCAAGAGAATGTGAAGTGAGTCCAAAAAAGTGGAACACTTAACTCTTCACACCAACTCAAAGTGAGTCCAAAAGTGGAATATTTAACTCTTCACACCAACTAAAAGTGAGTCCAAAAGTGGAACATTTAACTCCTCACATCAACTCAAAGTGAGTCCACACCTTAGAAAACAAGTGAGTTCCAAAAAGCACAAAAGGGTTGTCTAGTGGAACACTTAACGCTTCTCTCCTGTAGACCCCTCCCCTTTAATGTGGCGCTGATCTTGCAACCACAGGGCGGAAACGAGGGGCCGGTGGATTTAGCGAGTCCAATAACCCAAGATAGCAATCTAGATCAATCACAAGTAATCTAAGGCTGCTAATCAATACTACTCACAAATGAAAAAGGGTTGAACAATGGAATATTTAACTTTCCAAGTAAACATAGAGTGAGTCCACAAAGTGGTGCATTTAACTCCCCATGTAAACAAGGAATGAATCCATGCCCTCAATCATTCAATGAGATATTTGATATTGAAACCAAGAATTACTTAAGGTTTAAACACAAGCATTCACTTACGCAAACTTGTATGAAAGCAAATCTATGTTCATTCATTTCTCATTAAGAGCATCAATTGAAATGTGTTTTATGAAAACATGTAAAACACTCAAGCCAAACACATGAGAGGTTCAATTTTAATCTCAAAATATAAATGTTTTAGAGATGTAACAAAATACCTCAAGTCCAACGCAACGCGCTTAGTAGATTTGCCCTATTTTTCATTTGTTTTAAGCATTTTTCATGAAAGCAAGTCATGTACCTTCAAATGAACAAGACAAGAAAACAAGCAAACAAGATATGCAATGTATATCCAACTTATGCAAACCCTAGGGTTAGATCTGAAAATCAATTTTTAGGAGCAATAAAAACCAGCAAATAATCCAAATGATAGCTCATATCATGCATTGAACAATGAAAAATAAGTGCATACCCATCACAAAATTTTATTTTATTTTTAAATTTGACCTAGTCAACAAGATCTAATTGTTACCACATGAATTCGGACCCTAAACCAAAAATGCAAAAAAGAGACCTCTATCAAAAAATAGAGAGCTTTCCAAAAATGTAAAAATGTCAGAAAAATCTCTTCATTTGTGCCTTAGAGACCCATTTTACCAAAATAGACCAGTTTTTATGAATTGACCAAATGAGCTATGATATGATCTCTAAATTAAAAACACAGTGAATGGACTCCCTATATAATTTCAAGGCCTTTCCAAAAATATAAAAATTTCTAAAAAATATGCTGATTTACGCCAAAAATTGATTTTTATGAAAAATCAAGAAAAAATCATAAAAAATACAAATTACCTCCGAAAATTCTAAAAACTTTTTTGGAGCTTCTTTTATATGTCTTCAATCTACAAAAAAAAATTCAGACCAAAACACCAAGCCTTTTGGGAGATATGATCAAATCTTTCAAATCTAAAGTTTTTTTTGTCTCCAAACAAATCTGCACAAGGGTTAGCTCCAAAATAATCAAAACCAGCAAGTGTTAGCTCCAAAAATAATCAAAACTAGCATATAAAAAAAAAAGTGGGTTGCCCCACGGTGGGCGCCAGAAATGTACACACAAAAGTAGTGCACTTCTATGAATCCTTACATGCAAGGAAACTCAAGAATGATCCCTCACAAATCGATCCATAGCTCTCTATGCATGGAGTTGCAAGATTTGTAAAATTGCTCTCAGCTAGAGCTATAAACTCATGACCTTGCTAGTCAACCACACAATGAGAGATTCCAAATGAATGCAATGATATGCAAATCTATATGAGAATGCAAATTAATCTTATGAGAATGAAGATGCAATTAAGCTATGAAAATAGAAATGAAAGAGTTACAAACCCTCTAATTAAACTATGTGAGATTAATCTAAAACATGAAAGGAAATGATACCATGATGATGCAACTATGATGCAAGCTAGGATGTGATGTAGATGCAAAATGAATGCCAATGATGCTCCAAATCTTCAAAACTTGATGCAAGAATATCTCCAAAAGCTTCAATGACTTAGAAAACTTGTAGCATAATAATAGCATAAAAGAGAATAGATATGAAAATGAAGAAGAGAGCTCTTCTTTTATAGGAAATGAAAAATCAATGGACGATGGAGATTAAGAGGCAAAAGATTTAATCAACGATGGAGAAAAAAAGAAGCTTGATCCTTGTGCACAAATATCCTCCAATAAGAAAATTAGAAGCATTTACTTTATGTTGAGCATTTAATTTATGTCCATGTGAGACAAAAGTACTTTTCTTTTATTTTTATTTTATTTCTCTTTATAAATAAGAATTAAATGCTTTATTTGTGCAACATAGGATAAGAAGAAAAGTGGGGATTTTTTATTTAAATAAAAGGGGAGGAAATTCCTTTTAATTAAATAAAGGCTTAGGATAAAATGATTTTATTATTTAATTAAAAGAGATTTTTAATTAATTAAAAGAGAGCAAGTTCTCTTAATTAAATAAGATTTTTTATTTTTTTTTAATTTTCTCTTTTAAATTAAATAAGACTCAAACCTTAGGAAATATTGAATTGATTATGATTTGATCAAGGAAATTGATATATTTGAAAAATGTTGATTTTTGAAAATATTGATTCAGGGATTTGATAAATTGAGAAATGGGGGCCCAAAGTCTAGGTGACCATTTTAGGGTCCATACAGTTCCTCCCACCCATTCTTCAGCAATGGTAAACCTTATTGAAATTGTACAAATTAGATAGTTGAAAAATGTTATATTATTATGTTATTTTATTTAGGGTTTTGGAGTTTTTATAATAGTTTTACTGATATTCCTATCACAATTTGATGTTCAGGATAGGGGAAAAGAACCTGCAACAACAAAGGCAATAGCTACCCCTTCTGATGATGATATCACAGAAATGATTAATATAACAATTATGGTGAAGAAAAAACTAAAAAAAGTCAATTTAGAAATTATTGGCATTTTGGTTTAAGCAAACCCAACTGAGGAGATGTTGAAGAGGCAATATGAATTGATGGTTCAAGCATGTCATTATGAAGTAAGCAGTAATGAATCTTTAGTTATAACAAAAGTTCAATAAAGGTTTATATTTTATACTCTTTTATGTTGTGAACTAAAATATGTATGTGTTCTTGTTACAGGATTTTTTGCAAACTCAAGTACCTAGTCAAGGACATCATGGTGAGGTCGGTACTAGTAGAGCTCCAGTCGCCTCAGGTAAAATAATCCTTAAGTTGACAAGTTACAAGAAATTTTTTCTTTGGAACACCAGAAAATGAGAGAAGAAGGTATGCAATAGTATTAACTACTAGTACAATGTAATAATGCACTAATTAGTGACTTTTATATCTATATCATCTAACATATTTCAAACTTTTCATAGGTTGCAGGACACATCAAAGGAAACAAAGGCTAGGCTGCAAAAGATTGGGCAACACAAACCTGGCTCTGGTGGATATTCCAAAATTAAAGCACGAATTGTAAGTAGCAATAAATAAATTGCAGAGAAAAAATATTTATAAAATGAAAATAATTTTGTTTAATCAAAAAATGTAGGGCTCTAAACTTAATTTAGAGGCCATGGTAGAACACAAAAAAATTGCCTTCAAGGAAGGCTATGAAGCCGTGGCTAAACGGCTATGCCAAGCTTCCTCTAGCCCAACCCAAGAGTCTCCTGCATCATGTGAAAAGGTAAATATGCAAAAAAACATATATTAGAAATTGAATACTTGAGCAACAATCTATTTGATAATAATGTGCATGGCATTACAATGCAGCCTCTTAATCATAACATAGATCCTATGCCGCATGATGAAGCCCCTAATGTGCATCGTAGTGTCAATGGAGGTGTTCATTTTCTATTTAAAATTAATAATGTAATTATTAATACAATTTAACATCTTAATTTGAACTTGGTGTAACCTATTTTTTGTATATTTTAGAGGATACAAAATGTCATGTTGAACGAGTGCCGGAGGATGTTTAGAGTGATCACCATGTAGATCATGTGGCACATTCAAGTAATGAAAATCTATGTTTTGTTCTTTAAATTATTTTTTTGATTTATAGTTCTTTTACTTAATTAAATACTTGTAATTCACTAATATAAAATGGTGTGAATTTAACTCATGATGTAGTTGTTATTGCAGTGGACCCCCCTTTGGCATAGTGGCCTCCTATTCCTGAACAGACGAGGAGGAGACATGCATTGGCATTAGAATCAGTAGAGAAGGGGAATGACGAGGACATTGATCTTTCTTTTAGAAGTTACATTAAAAAAAAGCAAGAAACCCAAAAAGAAATTATTATAATTAACATTTTTTGCTAATGAAAGAATGTTGTCTTAATGGATGTAATTTTGTACTAGTAATGTTGATGAATGCTGTGTTAATGAACTATTCATGAATGTTGTGTTTTAATGAATTTTATGTGTTAATGAATGTTATCATGTGATTATAATGATTGAATGTTATATTTAAAAAATGGATGAATGAATGATATTAGATGTTAATGGGGAATTTAGAGTTATGTTAGGGGGGGAAGGGTCCAAATGATCTTCCACCTTCACGTGGTTGGCCTTGTTAAGTAAAGAATATTAAACTATTCTCAAAACCAAGTGAAGCTCAA
The DNA here is from genome assembly GCA_027943335.1 of Chamaecyparis obtusa. Lineage (NCBI taxonomy): Eukaryota > Viridiplantae > Streptophyta > Pinopsida > Cupressales > Cupressaceae > Chamaecyparis > Chamaecyparis obtusa. Next base: position 29,836 of record BSBK01010602.1, on the reverse strand, counting down.
ACTTTAAAGATAAGCTTAAAGTTAATAGTGACAGCCAAGCAAGTCAAAATGAAGTTCATCGTTACCCTATATCTTGCATTCTCAATGTTTGGAGCATTATTAAAAGCACTGTTATAAACATTTATTACAGTTATGACCTCTATGCATATCAACACTCTATCACTGGTTTTTTGCATACTATACTAATCATTGTTATGTACTACTAATGCATTATAGCAACACTGTCTTTAAGCCCACTTGACCATTATTTTTTCAATAAGGTTCTTTTGATTTTCACTTGATGTCATTTTGGCCTCTAATTTGCCCCATATGATACTTTTACTATGTTCCTATTAGGTATCATTTTTTTTCTCTTTATGACAATCATTTACAAACTCACCATTCTATTCATGATGACAAAATAATAAAATGATACCTATGCATTATGGTTCTTGTCATCCCTCTCTAAAACGTGACCCCTCTATCAAAACAAAGACTGCATCTCTGTTCTTGAAAACACGCCTTCATCATTTCTTGGGACAATGCTTTAACATAGTTCCTAGATAATTGTGGCTAATTTTTTTTATGGACTTCGACCGATCTCATTGAATTTGCTACATCAAGAATGGTGAACAACTCATCTTCCTCATGGATCCTGTCATTTCATTGTTTTGTATCAATGTTTGTTCACCATTGACTTTGTATAGAAAAACCCTTGAATAATCACTATTTTTTCACTTCCATTACATCTTTGTCCTGTATTTTTTGTTATTGCAACATTACTTACTATTGTTCTTACTGCACTCTTCACATTCTAAAACAAATCATTGTTTTATAACCTTGAGCACATCTTTGTTCTTTGATTGTGAATACCACAATGTTCTTTGACAGTGTACACATCACTTTTTTTTTAAACCTCTTTGTTCATTGTCAATCCATCTATAAACACTAATTTGTTTGTATATGTCATTATCCTTTAGACATTGAACACCACTACTTCTATACCATGGTAATTGTCTTCATAGCACTAATTTTGTCAATTTGGCTTCTCTTTCTTGTTTCTTAATAACAATGATTTATTTTTACTTCAATCATTTCGATAGTCATGAGCCTTATTGATACCCCTATGACAAGGAATGGCACTACTTTGTGACCCTCTTCACTTCCCTTAATTCATTTATTGTTTGCATTGAACAATGTTTGGCCCAATCATTCACTATAGCAGAAAAACTATTATTTTGATCTTTCTTGCTTTGTCAATAATAGCATTTTTATCTTGGAATAATTGTCTTAATTGTTTCATAAATGTATCCCTTTGACTTAGAGGATGAGTTTCTTGTCCTTTTGATAGTGACTATCATTGTTCTCTAACAGTGCTCTTCTAGTGTTCCCTCACTATTTTATCTTTCTTGGTCACTGTTTTGTATTCCTAATCGTTGTATTTACCAACACTATCTCACACTACTATCTTTAGCATTGTTCTTGACTGGCATTAAACATTCCTTTAGAATAATAGGATCTACATATCTCTTTTCCTTCATGACACCATCTTTCTATGTATATTGCTCAATTTCAGTAATATAATGCAATACCAATATGTTTAAAACCATTTAATCTTAGGTATTATTGTATCACTGCTATTGATGATTATCACTGTGACATTAAACATCATTTTAATATTGTGTAGTTTTTTTCTTACGTCAAAGTATTCTTTTACTATAAGAACATAATTTATGACCATTTTAGTAACTATTCTAACATCACTATATGCTTGTGATTTGTTTATCTTGTTTCTTTGCAATCCTTGGTGCACTTGGGGAAAAGTATGATGAGGCAATGAGAGGAAATGATGTGAGGGAAATTGTTGTTAGTGGTATGTATGCCCTTTTAATATCAACATCATATTAAAGTTCAAGTGTTTTTGAGTTTTATAATTAGAAACATGAAAAATGACCATGTGTTCTTTCACTATTCTTGTTTTCTTATCCACTAGGGCAAGGAGGCAAATTCTCAAGTGGTTTTGACATCAACACTCTCCAGGACTATCAGAAGACTAATATGAGTTTCTGAAGGACTATTACCAAAAATTTATTTGATCTATTGTTTCATATAATTTCACAAGCTCTAAATTTTCTTAGTGTTCAATTATTTTTAACTATTTTCTAACAGGGTACATATCTAGCTTGGGTTGTGTTTCTGTTGATTTGATGATCAAAAGAATTGAAGGTTGGTAATGTGGTATTTAAGTTTTTAATATAACTTTTTTTCATTGGAAAGCTAAATTTTATATTGTGAGCCTGATAGTGAATTTGTACTTTGGAGATGTTGTTTTTGAAGATAATGTAAGTGTACAAGAAAACATGTCTTTTTATCTTGTTAGTATTGTTTCATTGCATTATTAAGAACATAAAATGTTAGAAAATAATTTTACTTGTTTTTATCGATTTGACTTGTGCCTTATATTTACAAAGGTTCATTGCATTACATGATCTATCTTAAGTTTCCAATTCATTCTGTTTGTGAAGTCTTGTCATGCTCGTATTTCAATGCCAAAAGCACAACTTGGGTTGCTAGAACTTTCTCTTAGAGTTATTCCTGGTTTTGGTGGTAAGTGTTGGCACCTTTCTCTTGGTTGTGTTTGGATGTGTCGTATGTAATCCTTAATAGTTTGAATTTTTGAATATTCTTCAAAAACAAGGTTTGAATCATTGAATTTCCAAAGCATTATATTTTTTAATATTTATGAGTAAGGATTGGCACTTTTCTCTCAGATATGTTTGGGTGTGCCTTACATCATTCTTCATTATTTGAATATATTTATAAAAAGACAAGCAAATGTTGTAATTGTATAGCATTTAGTAAATTAGTACTAGCCTTGCAATTTTTAAGGTGGTCTATAAACATATATTGAAATTTTTATCTCAAATGTCAATTTACTAGTTGGCCATTTCAAAATGTTTTCTGTATATCTTATAATGAGAATCCAATGCAAGAGAAGCCCATTAGTTGATACATGGCAATAAAGTTAGCCTTAGTATTTTATAGAAGGGCCCTAATATTGTGGTCAAAGAACATGGGGAAAACACATGAATTTTAAACAAAGTCACCTCTTTTACTATGCCATTCTGATCCGAGTTGCCTGGTTTTGTCATTTACCAGTCAAACTGTAAAAAATAGGAGGTTTTTTGTTCTAAATACATTTCCTTGAGATTTATAAATTGTATTTGTGAGTAATGGAAATAAATTATTTTTGTAGCTTTGATTTGTGTTTCCAATATTTAATGTAGTAGAATAATAAAAATATAAGTTGATATTCATTAATGGCTTGAATATTATGCTCTTCTCTAGACTAATGTTTTATGTGATATTTAGGATATGAAAAGGAAAGGTGGATTTAGTGATCTATGCAAGCATATCATGAATAGTAATAATTGATGTAATTGTTGTAATTTATTCTATTGGCCCTAATTAAATTATGTCATTGGACATGATTACTATGTAAATAATTAAAGCATAATATTGGTATGCTTAATTTGATAATATATATTTTATTTTTTTTAACCAAAAATTATTATTGGTCACTTTTTCAATGTATTAATAATAGTCCTTTCGATGAGAATGCTATATATTTGACAACTATTCCAACCAAATTTCATCAAAAGAGAGACGAACGAACTTTGACATTTTGACAAGAATGTTGAACCCGCGATGACAGTTTCAACCCTAACTCATTGCAATTTAGATAGACATTGGTCACATAAATGGAAGGTATGATTGATAATTCTTCCAAGTTGAAGAGATAATTATTCTAGGTTGAAGTGATTATTTCAGTGACTATGGACATTCAAATTGGGATGATGGTTTAGTATGTCATATAATTGATGAAAAAACTCCAAGAATAGTTTTGTTCATTTGGTCGACCAATTGGTATCAAAAATTTGACTAATCCTCATCGAAAAATAAGCTAAAATTTACTAGTATTTACATCAATGTAAAAGGCTAGTTTCATAAACTCCTTACTCTTTATACTCAATAAAATACATATTAACTCAAAACTGTACTTAGCTTTCCTTAAGAAGAAGCCACCACCATTAGTCTACATTCAATATTATATATAAAGTTCACTAGACTAATGCACCTAGTTCAAAAAAGAAGGGGAAATAACCCCTTATCTCTCTCAAAGATACTTAATAGTATCATGGGTAAGTGCACAAAGATGGGGGACCAAAAGGATGCCACTCATCTTTTTGGACCCCAAAAAGCATATGGAATTCTGCATACAAGGTGCACACCGTTTGGCTTGGTATATCAAGCCTAAATTACCAATCCTATATGGTGCACGCAAAACTAAAAATACAACATAAAAACAAAAAACAAACCCCAAATATCCATTTTTATTTGCAGAAGTGACTTGGAGGGGACAAGAAACATTTTGGAAGGGTGTACACCATTTTTTTAGTGTTGTTTAGTCTACTAGTGTGTTTGATGATCTCACAAAAAGGTCACTAAGACGTTGAGGAGGTTGAAGAGGTGAGTTCTTTTATATTTTTAGCTTCTTTTTTAGTTAAAATATATGTTTAAAATAAGGTTTTAAATTAAATTTTATTTATATTTTCAGCAAATTCAAATCCACCTCAACAAATTTCTAAGCCACATCCCCATGAATAATTTCATGATGAATCTAATGAATAAAATGCACCTCACCCTCCTCCATCAATCGAAAGAGATCCACTAGAAACACACCAAAATATTTTAAAAGAAATAGAATAAAATAAAAATCAATTAGAGTCTTTGATTGGCAGGCTGAAACAATTTATTGGTACAAATATTGAAAGGCAATCACTTGCCAATTCATTGGTATCAATTTTGACCCACTTAGGAATTGTTAGAAGGTAACTAAATATATGGTCAACCAAAAGAGATGAGAAAAAATAATACTATGCAAACAAATTATCATTGGAGGAAGTAAAAAATTAAAAAAAAATAAACAAAAATGACATTGACAAGCTCTTTATAGATCCAAAAATGAATAAAATTCTTGATCCTAGTTGCAAGAGATTTCCCATCCATTGGTGCCACCATGAAGGAATAAAAAATGACTTTTTGGATAGATACCTCCTAAGATTCTTTAATGGGTCTTGGGGGTCCTAAGGTTTCATATTTGTTTTAAGATTTCATAAAGGATCCAGATAAGAGTCCTAGAATGTTAATGGGTAGTAGGTGCAATAAGTGGTCCTAAGGGATCCTACATTACATTAATTGATCCTAGTATGTCTTAAGGTTTCTTGATGTGTCTTAAGCTAGTGTAAGGGATGGATAAAGGTCATGTAGAGTGTCTTAAGGGGTCATGGGTAACATAAGAAGTCCTAAGGGGTCCTAGGTTACATTAGTGGATCCTCGTATCATATTAATTGAATATAAGATACATAAATGTGTCCTAGGAGAACCTAAGATATGTTAATGGGTCTTGATGACCTGAATGGGTCATATATGTCTTAAAATGTCATAAGGGGTGTATAATGGTCCAATAATGTTAATGGTTCATAGATGTGATGAGTTGTCTAAGGGATCTTAGGTTACATTAATTGATACTAGTATGTCTTAAGGGTTCTTGTGGGCAATGATGGGTTCACATATGTATTAATAGAAGCTAAGATAGATGAATGTGTCCTAGGACATTTTAAGATATAATAATGGGTCATATGGGTCCTAAGGGGTCCTATGTGTCTTAAGATGTCATAACTGATACATAATTGTCCTAGAATGTCTTAAGGGGTTGTAGGCATCATAATAGGTCCTAAGAGATGATAGGTTACATTAATTCATCCTAATATGTCTTAAGGAGCGTTGAGGGAAACAATGAGTCCTTGTATTTATTAATGGAACCTAACATGTACATCAATGGGTCATAGGACATCCTAATATGAATTATAATACCTTGAGATTCCTAAGGGATCCTAAGTGTCTTAATATGTCGTAAGGGAGTGATAAGTGTCCTAGAAACTTACTGTACTACAATTTTTTAACATATTCTAACATACTACTAGATCATTTTCAAAATGTTAACAATGATTTTCTAAGATTTCTACAAACTAAAAATTATTTAAAATAAATAACTAACTAATATTTACTAAATTTACTAAAAATTTGTGTACATGTGAGAGAGAGATTCCTAATATTTACTAACTTTAAACTTGAAATTTAAAAACAAATATTTTTAATAATTTCTATAAGATCTTAATGTTTTCTAACATTTTCTAAAATTTCTACTACGGTTTCTAATGTTTTGTAAATATTTTCTAACAGTTGCTAACAAACTACTACAATTTTCTACCATTTTCTAACATATTCTAACATTTATACTATGATTTTTAATATTTCTATCATTTTCTAATATTTAACTATGATTTTCTAACATTTCTACAAATAAAAAATTATTTAAAACAAATAAATAACTAAAATAAATATAAAACATATAATTTACAATAAAAAATGTGTGTACGTGATACTACTAACAATCTGAAGATGTTGAACAAGATCCGGAGGTGCTGATGTTCTACTAGACGTCACTGCTTCGCTCTAAGTCCCGGGGTCCGCAAAATCCAAATAGTGACAATGACAAATAAAAAATAATTACCCAAAATATATAATGAAATCTGATCATAAGGGGCTTCATGTGAAGACCTCCTTCCCACGAAGTACCCTGCGTAGGGTACTTCACGGGAAGGGGGGTCTTCGCGCGAAGCCCCCTGGATAGGGTACTTTGTGCGAAGTGGGTCCACCACTTCACTTGAAGTGATGACTTTGCATGAAGACTCTAAAAAATTTTATTTTCGCACGACACCAGTTTTCTTCATCCCTAAAAGTGGGACACAACTTTGTGGGATCACCCCATGTTTAAATTTTAATATCAATTATATATCTATAATTTTTTTTAATATAAATATTAATTGATATATCAATCAAATTCAATTGACATGCATAAATTTATTTAATCAAGCCATAACATGTGTATGCTTTGATACATCAATTATTATATATCAATTGATTGGTGTCGATATATAATTAATAGATTTCTTGGCATCAAACTATATTTCTACTATTTAAATATCATATTAAATTTTAACATGTCAAGAAGATTTCTAAATTATAGATCATGCACAAAGTTCTATGGACATTTATACTGCACCACATAAATTATTGTACCAAATTTATTATTGATTTACTTATATCGTTTCAATCATGAATGATATTAAATTTCATACACATTAATTTTAATGTCAAATTATTAAAAAAGTAAACAAGAAATTTAGGATTTAAGAATACAACTTACAATTTAAGGTTTGTCGTTCAAAGATTCAAACACAAGGTTTTAAAAAAAAATCTATATAATTTATTCTAGGGTGTTGGGTTCCATTTAAAATTAGAAAACAAAATCATAGAGAACAAACTTAAATATTGGAGAGCCATGTATGCAAAATTATTTCTTGGTCCATTCTTGTAGAGGGAGGGGGTGGAAAGAAGACATGTATGAACTCAATCAATATGTCCTTAAGTCCTAACCTCACACATATCTTCAAGTTAATGTTTGAAGAAAAGAAAATTACTTTCTAAGAAGAGAAAAATAAAATCCATTAATAACAAGTGCAGATTCCTAGACTCAAATAAATTTGTAACATATTGATATCTAGCAATAAACACCTTAAAACAAAAATGAGTTCTAATTATAAATTCATGTTCATTGAAGTTTGTGCTTCCACTAATAAACACATACATATTTCTTCTATTTTTTTTTTTCAATATTTTCACTTCTACAAAAGCATTCTCAACTTTTTACACTCCTTACATTTTCATATTTTTCTATATAAATGTGAATATATTAAGACACATTATATGTGTATCTACCTCCTTACTATTTTATAATGATAGGACATACATTCATAAATATGAAACGATAGTTTGTTAGTCTATAATGAAAATAAGCTAGAAAAATATCATATATATAAAAGAAAGATATTCTACAAGTTCAAGAACATGATAAAGTGTTTGGAAGTATAGAAAGTGAAAACTTTCGTAATAAATTGAAACATTTATTATAGACTTCTATAAAATATGGTGTAATCATTTGAGTTTACAGATAATTTTGGAATTATATTAAGAAATATCTATTAAACATGGCCCAATAAGATTTTAGAAAACTATAAAATGAATGAAAATAAATGTGAAAGGTTATTAATTGACAAAGGTAAAAAAAATAGAATGTTACCACAAATTTAATTAAACAAAGTCATTTTTTTTCAGTTATAAATTTTACCACTAAAAGTCAGTACTTAAAAATATAATTGAATAATTAGTTTAAAAGAGCGTAAGTCCGAAAAAAGCGTCATAAAGCTTTCAAGCCAAAATAAAAAAGAATCAAGACCTTTTTGAATTCTTTGTTAAAGCTGAGAATTGTTTGTCAACCAGAGACGTCCAATACAAAAATGGCCAAGGGAATCAGGAAATTGCCACGGTGAATAGTAGAAAGTGTTTTTCATTTCTACATTACTAATTTATGAGAGTGTTAAAACTATTCTCATTTTTTAACTAAAACTAATAGTGGCCATTCAAAATGATTTTCATTTTCAAGCCTACAATTATTGACATTTGATTTGGTCATGTCGTGACAAATGCATGAATTAGAGGAGTACCAATGAAAGTGTCATCTGATAAGGGAAATAAAGTTTTCCTGTTTGAAAGCTTAATTTGAAGGCAGGACTACCACAAGTGCATTCAAGCACGTCCAATTAACTTTTACAATACGATAAGGTGATGCGAAAGGTTTTTGTTTTGAGTGGCATGTGAAGAGAATGATGCTCAACCTCACTAAGTGGTAAGGAATCATCATTTCTGAGGGTTTGAAAACTGCCAAAACAAATAATTGTCGTAGTTAATATAAACATAAAAACAAAATGTTTTCGCCATGGTTTATAAATTTATGTTATACGCAGACCATTCAAATAACGTGGGCATGGACTAGATTTTTGAAACGTTCGGCTATGTCTAAGTGAAAGATTGTAGTGGTACAATAAGATTTTTTAATATGTACTTTTTATTAATCTTTAATAGAAAGGACATTATTAATTAAAAAAAAAATTAAATAAAAATTTAAATATACAATTTGAAAACTGATTTAGTCAATATAATATAATTAATTTAATTTTGATACTAATCAGGTTGGCTCTTCTTGGAATGTATATGAATAGTTACATAATTTTAAATTATCATTCAAATGTTATGGATAATGATGTGAAAATATGTGTGAATGAAAATATAATAATGTAGACAGAAGAGCCCACTTTACCTAAAATCAAGGTACATTTTGAAGAATAATATTATGAAAACATTATACAAACCTTTCAAATCTAATTTATAGAGGTATAATATTCTAGATCATATTTTTATTCTTTTGAAATTAAATGTTAGAGTGGATGGAAATCTTTTTCCTCATACAATTCTTTTTAACAAGTTCACAACGAATTTCAAAACAAGGGACATTGTTCCTAATATTCCATCCCACAATATTACTCATAAATGAAGACCAAATAAAAAATGCAAGTTAACTATTAGTATTTTTTTAAAATTTACTTGGGGATTTAACTTTTAAACAATGATGTTTATATAATGTAATATAGACAATAAATAAAAACACCTAGTAATTTGTAAAGATTTGGACCTATACTTTTTTGGAGTCTAATAGTGTGATATGCATCTATTATAAATAATCAAGATTTACAACATAGTCAAATTATATTTCTAAATAAAAGAAAACTATATGAAATATATATAATAAAATAAATGTTCCAACAAATCTATAATAATGATATATGAAGTATAGAAATATCAAAGTTCATAAAATTAATTTGATGATGCAAGTGTTGGTAATATGGACTAAGATAGGTGGATTTGAATATGCGGAGGCTTGGAATTTAGTTAGTTTTCACTTTTTTGGTTGTTATTAGATGTAAAATTGTAATGTTTGGTCCAGAGTTGTATATGAAAATAGTCTTCAGATCTACAAAACATGTAATTCAAGAGGTTTTTAGTCTTCTTATGTGTTAGATCGATAAATTTATTGAGATACTTGTAATGTATATAATACCCTCCCACATGCTTCCTTTTCGAGTATGGGTGCTCAAGACTTATCCGGACATTTCTTACTTGTGTTGGACTATTTTCTATGTTTTGATGACATAAGGACTTGATTGTGATGTTGTTAGATGCTTTGTGTTTTAAATGAACACACAGGCATTGATGTGACTATTACTTATGCTCCTCTCAATTATTATGATTATAGGATGATCTCGTATGGTGATTATTGCTTATGCCTTATGTTAATGTTTATAGATGCATACATATATATGATTATGTTCTAGCACCTAGCTGTGTTAAGATTATTTATGATGTTTATGATATGATATATTTGATGTATACGTTGTGATTGATCTTAACCATGATGTGTGTGTATGATGAGGTATGAAGCTTTTGTCGCCAGCTGTAAAGCCTATACAATGTTCTGATCCCCTTCATTATTTGTAGTATTTTCCATGAGGTGTATATATGCATATGCTTCATCCTTGTGATGTAGGTTTGCATGTGCAAATCATTGAATTCACCTGGCTTCACATGTTTGACCGCGCCTTTAAAATCATCAATGTGAATGAGGGGAGATAGTAACAAGTTTAACTTGAATCAAGTCCTTACTATTGGTATGAAATATTTTGACTCACCTAGTTTTGATTAAAACATCAATATATAAATAGTCACATAAATGGTAAGCTATCAGAAAGTCCTACACAAAGAAATATATACCCAAAAAGGGGGCAACACGTGCAACTACCTTTACCTTCTTAGATAAGTTAATATTTTATTGAATAAAATTAGCGTTTAGAATCGTAACCTTACTAATAAGATTGTCAATGGGGGTCGCCCCATTATCCTTTCTACGTAACCTAGTAGTAGGGCTAGACATAGTTTCTCTTTTTGCATCATCCACAAAACCATGTGCATGCTTGGTCGAACCCATATCCTTGAAGTCAGTATTAATTTACAGATTTAACACTCACAAAGAGGGAGACATTCAAATCCTTAGATAAATCATCAAAAGACATAGATTGGTCATTTAGCTTCATTAGACCCTCAATGGAATTATCCATAGCTATCTTACTAACGTCCACAATGGCATTCACCTTATACTGCATCTTTTGAAGGGTATCCTCTGAATTTTTAATTATCTTCTCACGATTAGCCTTTAATTCACTCATCCCTATTGCCACAACATTAGTACTCTCTATGATAAGATCAAATTGTTGTTTAAAGGAGGGAATTGTGTGTGTGAATTTTGTACCTAATCTGTAGACACAACACTTCAGTAAAACATTAGAGGTTAGCAAAAATGAAATTTGCAATGAATTGAAAGCTAAACTAACCAGGTGATTTACTGCCTTCTAATAGGTGTGAGTATGATGTTCTCAGATTGTAATCGAGATCAGTGACCTTGACGAAACCTAAATGAAGGATTTCAATGAAAAATTTAGATATGGAATGAATGCAAATTAATCTATATTTTGGGGATTTTATGATGCAATAAGAATGATGAGAAATCTGATATGAAACTAACAATGATATGAAAAACTAATATGAATCTATGCTAGATGAAATTGATATGCTATGAATTGATCTAACAATGAATTCTAAACAATATGCAATGCTCAAAAACAAGAATGATCTCACAATGGCTTGGATTCGCAAAGATATTTCTTCAGTCTCCAATTCGACAGTGTGAGGATGCAAATTCATGGATGATTTTGACAGAGTAAACTTACAAAATTATGAGATGAGATATGAAGAGCTGAGCCTTGATTTTATAGAAATTCAGGGCTTTGGAGGTGCATGGGAAAAGCCATAAATCACTCTTGATAAACTCAGGTTGATTTTTGAGTTATCAAAAATAAAAGATAATTAATTCACAAATATTATGCAAATCATGCAAAAATAGGTTTTTAACTCCAATTAGAAGTTTAGATCAACTTTTGAACTCAAAAAATGATGTTGAGTTCCAAAAAGTCAATAACTTGCATTGATTTTCTGATTTGGAGTTTAACTGCTCTTTGATTGTGCACATGGATAATTATGAATTAATAAATAAATAAAGTGATTTATTCTCAACTTAACTAATTTTTGAAATAAAACAATTGATTTATGGGTTAATCAATTATTAAATCAAACTTTTATTCAAAAATAATATCATTAAATATGACAACTTGCTTTAATTAATTAAATAAGAATTTAATTAATTAATGATGAGAATTTTGATTTATTGCTAAATTTAAATAACAATAATTAAGAATAAATAAGATTAAATTCAATTTAATAATTAAGTGGCAGAATTAAATTAATTAATTAAATATTTACAATATTCAATTAATCAAACTTTAGGATAAATAAGATTTATCGCCAAATAATCATTAAATTAAAGATAATTAAGATAATTAGGAATATTGCTAGGAATATTCCCCAATGCAGAATTTAAGATAATCAATTAGGTTTCGATGATGTTCAGATGTGCCTTAGTTTAGGACTTTGATGTCGATTTTGTTCGATTTGTCGATGTAGGAGGTTAATGAACCTATAGCCTATTTTTGGGGTATTACATTTTCCCCTCTTTGAATTACTGTGCGAAGCACAGTGGTTCAAAGAATAGTCTATGTATGATAAAGATATGAAACTAATTCGAAAGATATGATGATTGAAAGATTTGAAGATATTAGGTCTTGAATGACCAAAGATAATGTTCACTATAGCAATGATGAACCAATGAAACAAAAGTGTCAAAACACCTGATTCTGAACCTTATGATTGTGAAGAAGTGAGTGACCAATCCCAGACTCGATTGTCCTTAGAAGAATCACATTGGTATCACATCTGAATCCTTCAGTTATCAAAGAACCAAGGAAATAACACTAATGAATGGATAGTTGTGAAAAGCTTATACAGTTTACAAGATTAAGAGAATACCAAATTGATATGGATCTCGATGAATCTGATATACCCTAAGCAATGATAGATTTTCCCCAAGCGATGAGGTCTTTTGATGAGTCAACAACTAGACATGGTTGTTGTCTTGATTACTGAGGAAATATTTGATAACAAAATTAGATTTATAGACTTGAATGATATGCAATACCATGCCCCCTTCGGGATTAAAATTGAAATCTAATAAGAAAAGTTAGTGTTATAGTTTAGAAGCATGTTAATTGATTTGAAAAGTGGTTATACACGTTCGGGAATGCATTTTGCATCGTTTGGAGGTCTTCAAGACCAAGTTTGACTAGGTTTGACCATGTGTTGACCATGGTTGACCAAGTTGAAATTTTCATAGTTTGATGTAAGATAATTAGTTAAGTTGAATTCTGGATTTTTTTTATGATTGAAGGTTGATTATGCAAGTAGTTAATAATATGAATGATCTCAAATTTTGATTTTGATCCCAAAAAAGGATTCTACTTATTGTTTTGTTGGAGGAACCTTCATGTATGATTCAGCTCTTGTTAGATTTGAATTGTAGATTGAAGAATTGTTTAAATTTTGAAGTTTTTCCAAACATTTGTGAGATCATGCAAAGTGCAAAATGCAAAGAGACATGCAAAATGAAATGCAACCTAAGACCTAGGACCTAGTCACTGATCATGTGTCGATTTGTTATCATCATTGAACTTTCAGGTAACTAGATAAATCAATACAATGCCCATTGGCTATGAAACCATAGACATATGAATATTGATTTGTATGTACAAGAATCAATACAACACCCACTGGTCAAACAACCATGGACATATGAATATTGATTTTATTTTCGGAATGTCTGATTAGATATAAGCACCAAGGCACAAACGCCAGGATGACCTGAATATCATGTCCATTTTGATATAGCAATTTGTATAAGCATCAAAACATGAAAGTCATGATGACCAGAATATGCCTTGCATTACAAATACATCAAACAATCAAGAGATAATTCTAAATCCAGTGTGAATTACCCGTAGTGACCCTTTATCATTCACATCCTTAGGCAAGATCACATTTCACAGTAGGAGGAAGAACGTACTCAAAAAGGCAATAGTTAGATCAAAATTTCTTGAATTATCTGGGTATCAATGGTCAAGGTACGCATGGCCATCCAATTCGAGATAGAGGCTCTTACAGTCAGACACCATTTCAATCCAGAATTTCCAAAGTTGTTAGATTTTCACATACAAGAAGAAAATAAAGAAAAGATTATGCCCGCAGTCATCACTCTCTAAATCCTATAAAGGACATCGTCAAAGAGCTCGAAGGAACAAAATATGCAAAAATCTCAATGCAAATCAATAAGCATACAAGGAGATAAAAGCATGTAAAAGCACATATTGTTTTCAGTTTGTGTTTGATTGTGTTGTTGTAGATGCAAAATCCTTTCTAGAGAGGAGACAGACTAACAGAGTGACTCAGATGAAGCTTCAAAGGACTCTTGACTGGATATGACACGTCTAAGATATACTGGAGACCATAGGATATGACATTGATTGCCCCCAAGTGTTAACATTGATAGGATATAGATGCTTGAGCTGATTGGTGTACAAACTGACTTATTGAAAAATGGAATGCTGAAACAAACCGGGAAATATGTACAAACTAAAGCAAGACTGAAAGCTAGGAAAGACCAAGATTGCACTGATAGATGGAAAATTTTGAAAAAAGTGGCACCCGTTTGCTGGGTTTTCACCATCTTGGTAGAGATTCTATTTTTTCTACCAAGGCACCTGTTTCCAGGTTTTCACCAAGGCACTTTTCTTTTTCTCATTTTTTTGTATTTTTCATTTTTTCAATTTTTTTTTTTCAATTTTTGATATTTTTAAATTTTTTTGTGAATCATCAAGGTGCCTATTGCTAGGTTTTCACCAAGATGTTCATTTTTTTAGGACTTTTTCCAATTTTTAAGATTTTTTCAGTACATTTTACCATAGACTGAATGCCTTAGGCATAGAATTTCTTCAGATGGAGAACATTGATTAGTTCTTAGAGCTGTTCTCCTTCAGTCATTAAGAGTTGATAGGCACCAGAGCCAAGAGTAGCAATGATTACAAAGGGACCCAGCCAATTGGATTCAAACTTCCCCTTGTGTTCTCAATGTGATTGATTTTTAGGATTCTCTCTCAAGACTAGATCACCAACCTGAAATTCTATGTGTCTGACTTTCTTGTTGTAACCTCTAGACATTCTTTTCTAATATACTTTGAGATGATCATACGCTACTTGTCTGTGCTCATCTAGTAATTCAAGTTCTTGAAACCTAGACACTCTATAGTCATCATCAGTTACTAGACCATGCATTCTGATTCTTAGTGATGGGATTTCAACATCAATAGGTAGTACCACTTTAGACCCATAAACTAAAGTGGAGTAGCCCTAGTGGGCATTCTGATACTTGTTTTGTAGGCCCAAAGAGCTGGATTGATCATGAGATGCCAATCTCTTCCTATCTTATTAACTGTTCGGTGTAAGATTTTCAATAGATTCTTATTAGAAGCCTCTGCTTGTCTATTCCCTTCAGGATAGTAAATAGATGACCAATGTTGTGTAATCTTGAATTTGGCACATAGATCATCTAGGTCTTTATTCTTGAATTGTCCACCATTGTCTGTGACTATGGAATGAGGGATCCCATATCTGCATATGATATAGTTCAAGATGATCATAGATATTTGTTTCTCAGTTTCTTGTGTTAAGGGAACTGCTTCTACCCATTTTGTAAAATAGTTTGTAGCTATTATGATATGGGTATGTCCATTAGAAGAGTGAGGATGTATGGATCCTATAAGATCAAATGCCCATTGGTGAAAAGGCCATTGTGTAGTAAAGGGAATTAGATCTTTCTCTAGAGCATGAATTAAGTTACCATGTACTTGACACTTTTGACAACTCTTAGCGAACTTGATTGCATCTTTCTCCATTTCAAATTCCCAAGCAAGATCATATCCTTCAGTCCCAATGTCTAGCAAGGTGGAGAACAAGAGGGATTAGCAAGTTGGTGGAAGAGATGGAAAATAAGATAATGAAGGAGAATGAAGGGAAGAAATCCTCAAGGGAAAACTCCTCAAGAATACTCAACCTAGGGAAAAATTGTCATGTAAAGCACATTTCGACAAGCAATGAAAGGCCAACATAGGATAAGTCACAAAATCGTAATGACAACAGGAAAGGATGCAGTCCAAAGGAGTAGACATGTCAAGAGGCTTCATAGCACCATGTTTTACTCTTTTTTCTATTTTTATTAGATCAAGACCAAAGGGGAAAAGGATAGTGATAGGTGAAAATGAATGGAGGAAGATAGATATGAAGGCTAAACATGAAAGGAATGAAAGCAAGATCATCGTAAGATAACTCATAAAATAGCCAAATATTTGTGTATAGATCAACATTGTCAAGATCAAAGAGAGAAGATGGAATGGATGGAATATGTAGAAGAACTACGCATGATGCCTGATTGCCAAGTTTTCATCACAGTACTTATCCAAGGTGCCACAAGAGAGTGGTTTTCACCATAGGATGAATTTATTTCTCTTTACTTTTTCTACCAAGGCACCTGTTTCCAGGTTTTCACCAAGGCACATTTTCAATTTTTCATTTATATATATATATATATATATATATATATATATATATATATATATATATATATGTATATGTATATGTATATGTATATGTATATGTATATGTATATGTATATGTATATATATATGTATATGTATATGTATATGTATATGTATATGTATATGTATATATAGAAGAAGGCAAGCTTTTTAGATAATGTTCCTTGAAAGGATAAACCATGATATGCCAAGGATTCAAAATGATATGCTCAAAGATGCTGATAGGGAAAGGGAGATGGAAGAGAAAAATGGAGGATAAGGTTTTATGTAAAGTGAGTGAGGTTGGAAGATAGGAGGAATTGGAAAATAAGGAAAAAGGATAGAAGGTAGAAGGATAATGAATGGAAGGATTGTGAAAGGGTAGATGGAAAAGAAGGCAAGATCAACATCAACACACACCTTGAAGGATGGCGAGAGGATGGAGAAAACATGAATGAAGGAATACGTGAAGGAATATGGTGAATGGATAGCAGAGGTTGCAGTTTAGGCGCATGGAATGGAAGAATATTTTTGGAAGAAGATGAAGTAGAAGTCTTTGGAAGCTTGAATGTCAACTTCACTTTTTTCTCAACACCAGACTCTTTCAAGAGAGACTTTGGAATCCATATAGCCATAGGCTTTTCATTTCCTTTCAATGATAGAGAGATAATATCTTTAATGATGGATTTTGGAACCCATACTTGTCTTGTAGTTTTCTTCTTAGATATCTCTTTTGACTTTATTCCTCCATGTCGTTTAGAGGAGACATGGTGATCTTCTCTTTTTGATGGATTCTTGTATTGCTTCTTTCTCTTGTATTGAACATTCAAGTTACTTCCAAAGAACTTAAGACTTGTGGAAGGAGGAGGATATGATTGGTTTAGATGTGTGAGTGGATGAAAAAGATTCAAGGGTATGCATCTATGTTGATCTTGAGGAAAGATGGGAGATGGAGGGATGTAAGGACCCAAGATAAATGGTGAATTAGGAGAATTAGGAGGGCAAAGTGAAGGGACATAAGGACCCAAGATGGAAGGCAGACGTGAATCCCTTAGTAGTGGTGGAAGAGGTCTAAGGATGGATGTGGAAGATGCAAAAGGATAATCAATAAGTTCATCATCATCTATGTGACAACCAATGACATCAAAATCTTTAGAGTGAGCATTAGGATTTGCAATAGTATCATGAACATCTTGAATATGAGCAACTTCTTTGATAGGATTGTTCAAAGCTTGCAAAGACTTAGGAAGAGTAGAAAGTGGAAGCAAACATGGAGTGGTAGAACAAGAAGATGGAAGACTTTGATCTTGACAAGGATCTTTGGATAGCATAAGCTCATAATTTTTCTCTTGATTTTCAATAGGCTTAACATCGGAAGTAACAACACCATTTTTACCAACCTTAATGGAAGTATCATCTTTGGAAAGTGCAAGTTTAGTAAGGTTATTTTAATTGTCAATAAGCTCAACAGTGTAAGTAGTAGCTTGATCTTGCTTAGGAGAAGATTTAAGACATGGTGGAATCAATGAGAAAGGGCGTGTAGGATCAAAAGAACCCTGAAGCAGATAAGAGACATCAAGAAAAGGATTGGATGACATGGAGTTTTCTTGATCTTGATCTTTCTTTATGTTCTTTTCTTTATCATTTTTAGAGTCCTCTTGACATGGAGCCACTTCTAAGGACAAGGAAGTATGTTGGAATTGTATGGAAGACTTTGGAAGAGATGATGAAGGACTAGCTGGAGTAGGCATTATAGCATATAAAGGCTTAGGCTCTTTAGGTTTAGCATTATTGAAAGTATTTGCAGCCAAGTGAAGGTTAGCTTGAGTTTCTTTAAGAGGTAGCCCTTGAGGGTAACTATAGGAAACCGAATGAAAAGTATTAGGACCTTTGGTGGATGAAGGACTTGTGAAAGATTCGATAGACTTGGAAGCTTTAGGAAATGTATGGGTATTGAAGGAAGTAGGGGATGGATGGGAACCATCACAAGACAAAGGTCCAACATTAACATGATCTTGCTTGAGAGTGTAATCTTTATTTTTAGCCTGAGATTTCTTAGAGGAGAGATTCTTATAATATTTACTTTTGTAATTAGCATGAAAAACTTTCTCTTCCTCAAGTGAAGTAGACGTGTCATCTAGGTATTGTTCACAGAAGTCATCAAAGTCTCTTTCAAAATAATAATCATATGGATCACCCTCACAATCTATCCAATGTGACGGCCCATTTGTAGTAAGCAGGAACACATGATGAGGAGGATTCTTAGGAACGGAGGTGTCATAGGTATCATTACATTGTCTATCATCATAGTCATCATAGTCTTCAAAGATGGGCATGTCACTCTCTGTGGAAGAGGTATCATAAGGGTTATCACATTGCTCATATTTTGTCTGGGGGCATGGTGACATGTACAAGTCTTTATCAAATGGAAATGGGCATAGAGCTTCCATGGAGAACTCTTTAGGTTCCTTTTCTTTCTCAAGTTTGCTAAGCTTGACTTGTATAGCGTGCATCTATTTCATCATAGTGGTGATTAGAGTTTCTTCCTCATGTGTACTAATTATTTGAGACATGTGTACTGATTCTCAATGGCTACTGCTCTATTCTTGACACAGTGATTTGTATGACAGATTCTAGAACTAGGTTGAAAAAATTGGGTATCTGGCAATTCTAACAACTTTTGACACTTTTTCAAAATTTTCCCAAATGAATTTCTACAGGCTCATAAAATAGTGGGTAGGCTATGAAACGATAGTTGAAAAACTCGTACGATAGTTGCAAAAACTCACATGAAAGTTGCTAGTAGGATTTGACTTTTTGAATTTAACTGGCAGAAAGACTCGTATGACACTGGGTTCTTTATCATACGATAGTTGGGTAGTTTTGAAATGACATTTGGAAAAACTCGTATGAATTTCTGACCTCCTAAGATGACTTTTGACTCTAGAAAGGAATTTCACTTCAAATTTTGCAAATTTAGGGTTTTCAATTTCTGATTGTTTGCAAATTGTACTATCCAGATTTGAAGATTATACTAGATTTGTTCATTTTTAGTAGCCAAGTATATAAGCAAGCACACAGAATAGCAAGCAAGTGATTAAAAGCACATCTGAAAATAATGAACAAGGGAAAAATCAACCTTGTGCATGAACAATCAAGTGACTAAATTGTGTTAATCCCTAGGAGTGCTATTTGTGTATGTTCCAAAAAGTTTTGCAATAACGCAAATATTCCTAAAAAAAGAAAATTTGGGCTCTCTAGGGTTTTTAGTAATGGTCTGACTTTGCAACTTTTATGATCAAAAGGGGTGAACTCCAATCTCAGGGCACCAGGGTTTTGACACAGTCCGAGAATTTAATTAATTAGGAGCTACTAGGGAGATCTGACAACCCAACAATGAATCACACCTGTGAAGATTTCCTCCACAAGGACATTTATATAGCGGCTATCACTACCATGGCGAGAGTGGCTATTACCGCTTGAGGTTTTGTCAATATGGTTGACCCAATTAAGGGAATGTCCACTATGGTTAACCCTCTCTAAAGGTGACTCACAAAATATACCACATGGGGACTGATTCCAGATTCAAGGATCTGAGTTTTTGATACTACCCAAAAAAAGAGTAGAGCATAGTCCTCTAGCCTTTTCACTTTTAACTCAAACAAAGTAGACAAATAAATCCGACACGCTAAGACTAAGATTATCTCACAAAGATCTATGATGTCAACCGCTCATGATTTGTCAACCTCTCTATAGAGAGAATGTATCAATCAAAAGTTGAAGACATGCAAATCTAGTAGAACGTGAGACTCTCTCAGTATCCTCCCTACCTACAAGGGTTCCTTCATTGAGAAGAGTTTCACTGGAAACCCACTCTCTCAAGAACTATGAATAGTGTTCATAGGGCCTATTTACTATGTGTAACAGATATGCAAAAAGAAAATCTATGTTTGTTTTTATAGCCTAAAATGAAATATGTGATATGAAAGCAATAAAAGGTCACAGAAGCTAGACATGCAAGAGATTAATTTTATGCCCAAAACCAAGTGTTATAGAGATTGTTGTAACTCACCTTAGGTCCAAAGATTTGTAATCTAGAATTTAGCACACATTTGAAAGTACAAAATCAAGACAAATCAATAGCAAACCGTAAGCGTTAGAAATCAATAATCTAAAATTACAAATCTACAAATTCTTTGTCTCTTCTGTCATAGAATTCAACAGAAAAATAGATAATCTGCAAGTAAAATAGCTGATCAAATGGTAAAATTTGAAAATGAAACCAACATGGTTGGATTGTGCTTGGAAAGAGCTTTCCAACGATATATCACACTTAAATTTTCAATACCATATGTGAAAATTTCTCAAAAATGGGTGCCAGTTTTCCAGAGTACATGATATCCATACAAATGCAAGTATGAGGTAAGTAAAATCATGAATATCAACAACATTTTAAACATATAAATAATCATCATTAGAAGTAAATTTTGAAAACGCTGAAATTTTTAAAAAAAGCAAATCAGAAAATAGAAAGCAGACGTGATCAAAATAGGCATAGGCATGACAGAAATGTGCACAGGCGTGACTGAAATGTGCAGAGGCATGATTGAAACATGCACAGGCATGACTTAAATGAGCATAGGCATGACTTAAATGTGCATAGGCATGACTTAAATGTGCACAGGTGTTAGATTGCTCGTAAGTGGCATTTTTCCTGTTTGCTCAAAAATGATGAAAAAGTGACGCCGAAAATATATAAAATTTGATAAAAATGAAGAGAATGAGGCTCAAGGCCCCACGGTGGGTGCCAGAAATGTGTGTGTGAATTTTGTACCTGCTCTATAGACACAACACTTCATTAAAACATTAGAGGTTAGCAAAAATGAAATTTGCAATGAATTGAAAGCTAAACTAACCAGGTGATTTACTACCTTCTAATAGGTGTGAGTATGATGTTCTTAGATTGTAATTGAGATCAGTGACCTTGACGAAACCTAAATGAAGGATTTCAATGAAAAATCTAGATATGGAATGAATGCAAATTAATCTATATTTTGGGGATTTTATGATGCAATAAGAATGATGAGAAATCTGATATGAAACTAACAATGATATGAAAAACTAATATGAATCTATGCTAGATGAAATTGATATGCTATGAATTGATCTAACAACGAATTCTAAATGATATACAATGCTCAAAATCAAGAATAATCTCACAATGGCTTGGATTCGCAAAGATATTTCTTTAGTCTCCAATTCGACAACATGAGGATGCAAATTCATGGATGATTTTGACAGAGTAAACTTGCAAAATTATGAGATGAGATATGAAGAGCTAAGCCTTGATTTTATAAAAATCTAGGGCTTTGGATGTGCATGGGAAAAGCAATAAATCACTCTTGATAAACTCAAGTTGATTTTTGAGTTATCAAAAACAAAAGATAATTAATTCACAAAAATTATTCAAATCATGCAAAAACAACTTTTTAACTCCAATTAGAAGTTTAGATCAACTTTTGAACTCAAAAATGATGTTGAGTTCCAAAAAGTCAATAACTTGCATTGATTTTCTGATTTGGAGTTTAACTGCTCTTTGATTGTGCATATGGATAATTATGAATTAATAAAGAAATAAAGTGATTTATTCTCAACTTAACTAATTTTTGAAATAAAACAATTGATTTATGGGTTAATCAATTATTAAATCAAACTTTTATTCAAAAATAATATCATTAAATATGACAACTTGCTTTAATTAATTAAATAATAATTTAATTAATTAATGATAGGAATTTTGATTTATTGCCAAATTTAAATAACAATAATTAAGAATAAATAAGATTAAATTCAATTTAATAATTAAGTGGCAGAATTAAATTAATTAATTAAATATTTGGAATATTCAATTAATCAAACTTTAGGATAAATAAGATTTATCGCCAAATAATCATTAAATTAAAGATAATTAAGATAATTAGGAATATTGCTAGGAATATTCCCCGATGCAGAATTTAAGATAATCAATTAGGATTCGATGATGTTCAGATGTGCCTTAGTTTAGGACTTCGATGTTGATTTCATTTGATTTGTCGATGTAGGAGGTTAATGAGCCTATAGCCCATTTTTGGGGTATTGCAGGAATACTCCCCTTAATATAGTTAATTTAAAATATTATCCATAAAAAACAATATTTTGGTCATCCAAAAATTCCTTAATATCTTTATTAACACATTGGATTTGTAGAACAGAGGATCCATTTTGAACATGGATTTCCATATCCAATAGTATGTCAACATGAAGGATTGCGGAATCAGCTAGGTCATGTTGATTATACATAATAGGGGATAAGGTAATCATGGTATCTATAGGCTTAGGCATGTAATCCCTGGATAGTTTTTCATCATCACTAACAAAGACCCATGACATTTAGTAGGCATAACTACCTTCCTTCTACATTTTTTTAATCTTTACAAGGGTCCATTGAATATAGGATGTAATCTTCAAATGGGACATAATCTAAACTACCATCATTAGAAACCACAATCCTTTTGTCAGAAGTGGAAGTTGAAGGCTTCTTTCTAACTATAACATGGAACACCACATTTCCATAATATACTCTCACATTATTTTTAAAATCATATCCTTTCTTAAGCGGAGGATTCCTTTCCACATGCAACACTTTAGCATATTCTATTATCAGTAAGATTAAACCATTATGCAAAACTAGACTAGAAGGGTTTTTAGCATAAGTCCTCAAACTATGGTGCATAGATGAAAGTACGTAAAATGACAAAGAGATGCACCTTTTATGCCTAAAATGATTCAAAGTCATAAAATGATAGCTCAAGTGACTAGTATACTTTTAGTCCAAGGTAAGGTACCTCATAATCACCTCGGTGACATTCAACCACATCTTATTGAGAGAATCTTTTTCCTACCCACCATTTGTAATCTTGTTAACCTTCTCCCTCTCACTAGACAAAAAGAAAAAATCCATGGATTCACTAGAATTCTTTTTATCAATGTAGAAATTTCTCCTTTTAATGATTGTATTTGAAACTTTGGCCATGAAATATTCATTAATATCTAATTCCAACTCATTAACACACATGGTACCATCTTTCCAGCCAGAAATAAATGACTCTATAACCTAAGCATTGACCCCATGAAGGGTTTCAATGTAGCCCATTAAACCCATCTCTAAAATAGAAAATTAGACATCTTCCTCATTCTTCCATTTATCATATACCATTAGATCCATTATGTTCTAGTTACCACCCATGGTAGAATCATAGAGACAACCCACAAAACCAGCTAAGAGGATACAAAATTCCCAAATTAAAACTTATAGAACACTCCACTTTTCATAAGTAAATGAGACCTCCCTTTAGATACCCATTCACACATATGAGGCCATCATTTCCAAGGCATGGGAGGAAAAAAAACTATTTAATATCATATCTCAGAAGCATCTGGATCTTCAATGGGATATGCTCATTTATTTTTGATCTAATGACATGAGGAGAAGTAACTCCCCAATTTAGCAACCTCTCTATAAGCTGGTTTCCTTCATGATAAATATGGGAAATGAAATAAGAATTAAAACTATTTAACATTATTTAATACAATCATCAATAATAAGTTTGATTCTCCATCTTGGGGGGTTAAAACTCTCAAATAATTAATAATGTTCATAGAATCACATTCAAGACAAACTTTGTCTAAACCTTTTTCCTTAGCCATTTTGAGTCCAATGTAGGTGGTTAATGGTTTGACATAGTTGTTAGTCTTTCAGCCTAAAGGGGGGGCCATCACCTAGAAAAACCTACCATTATGATTTGAAACCACTCCCACACTTCTAGAAAGTCTAGGATTACCCTTCTCTGCTCCATTTGTATTAATATTAATCCACCCCCAAGTAGAGTTGACCACACAATACCATTTGTATGAGACTTTTGTTTTTAAATGAGGATAGAATTATTTGTTTGAATTCTCCATCTTTTAGGAATTTATAAATCAGTATTGGCAATTCTTAGTGGGCCACCCTTGACATTAATGTTAGAGAAATCCAACTCAAAATTTTCTTAATTATAGGTTGAATCTTGCATGCCACAATTGTAGTGAGACACACTATTTTCTCTGAAAAATATGATTATTTAGATTTCTTTTCAAATACCTCAGGAAACATGTGGCATCATCAAATGCCATAGAACAATTAAGGCATGATTATTAATAGGATGTTTCCATTGGATCCAACAATTAGCACAAGAATTAGGTAAAATATAGTCTACTAACAACAAATTGAGGAAAAATAACCATAAATCTCTTAAATTGGAAAACCTACAGAATATGGAAAGCATCCTCAACATCATTCATGCAAAAAGAGCATCGATTTTGAATATGAGACCCCTTTTACAAATATTATCAATAGTCATAATTTTATTATACACATTTATTCGAAAGAAGATATTCACATTCAGGATAACCATGGGATCCCACAACAAATAA
Source organism: Chamaecyparis obtusa (assembly GCA_027943335.1). NCBI lineage: Eukaryota > Viridiplantae > Streptophyta > Pinopsida > Cupressales > Cupressaceae > Chamaecyparis > Chamaecyparis obtusa. Next base: position 4,637 of record BSBK01010602.1, on the reverse strand, counting down.
AAAATGGTCAAGGAGAGAGTTGTCAAATTTCTTATTGGAAATCTTTTGAACCTAAGAAATTACCATCCATTTTTTAATTCCAAATAAAAGAGTTCTTAGTAGTGGGTCTTGGGATTTGAATTAAAGAGATTAGGGTGTTGAGGGAACTATAAGAATGATTCATAATGCATAAATATGCCCAACTACAACTACTAATGTGTTTGACCTCCCAATAGCCAAACTTCTTGGTAGATGCCTCCTTAAATTGAGAAAATGTAGGAGACTAAGAGAGTAGAGCATCCCCCATCAACTAGTCATTGCAAAATAGAATATTTCTCCCACTACAAAGAGACCATCAGATACCCTTAGAAATAATATATTTGGAACCCAAAATATATTTCCAAAGGACGTAGCTGGTTTCTATTTTTCTATCATCATGGAGAATATCTCTCACATTAGCCAAACCATAGTATTTACTCCTAACAATCCTAGACCATTTATTATCTCATTTGAAGCTTCTCCACAATTTTTTTGCCAAAAGAGCCTTATTGAAGTCTATGATTCTTTTAATGGACAACCCTCAAAGGTTATTGGGCATACAGACTTGATCCTAGGCCAAAAGGTTCATTGTATTCCTTCTCTCAAACTCTATCCATAAGAAATTCCTCTCATTTTTTTCTATTTTCATTACAAATTTTTAGGAAAATGAGAGAAGCTCATAACATATAATAGAATGTTCTAAAATGATCATTTAATCAATTATAATTTCTGAGGTTGAGATATTAGGTTGTCTTTCCATTCAGTAACTCTAGCCTAAAACTTTTAAATCATCCTAGACCAAAAAGAATGGGGAGCCTCATGTGGACAAAGAAGAAGACCTATATATGTAAATGAAAATCCTTAATTTTATATATAAAAACCTAATAAATCCTTAATTGTTTTCTCTCTAGAGTATTAAGAAGAAAAAAAATGAGCTTTTCGACAGGCTAATAGCTTGGCTCAAGGCACTTTTATAGAGCTAACTGACTCTTTTTTATAAATTTTCCTCCATAATTTAAATTTCACCCATAAGAACTATATCATTATTAAATTGTTGATGAGAGAAAATTATACTTACATAGGATGAGGAAAAGCCTTTTAACTTTGTAATAAAAACTTTCTTGGTTATGAATTTTTTAAGTGATCGCACCAAGAGTATAAAGAGGAAAGGGTAAATGGGATCCCTCTACCACAACCCTATGGAAGAAGAAAATAAAATAGAAGGTGGCCCATTGATGGAAATCACCCAAAATTTTAGAAGGAATATCTAATTAACCATGTCGGAGGCTTTAAGAAGATCCAACTTTAAAAGGAATTCCACCTTTTCATTAACATAGAGTGAATATTTTCATGCACCATCATAATGGAGTCAAGGGTTTGCCTCCATGACACAAATCCATTTTTTTTAACTGGAGACTAATAGAGGAATGGTCTCCTTTATCCTAATAACATGGATTTTAGAAAAGATTTTATAGATTGAATTGCACAATATTATCAGTCTAAAATCTTGAAAAGTGTTCATGGAGGAATTATTAGGGATAAGAACAAAAAAAATTAAATTAATTTCCTTCAACAACATTTTAGATCAAAATAATTCTTGAGAAGTTGTAAGATCCTTAGCAATTATATCCCAATACAATTGAAAGAAGAACACATGGAAGATATCAAGAGCAGGAGATTTATGGCCTTTAGAGGAGAAGACAACAACATTAAAATCCTTCTCCAAGGGGATCCTAGAAAGAGAATAATTTATTTCAAGAGAGACCAAAGATGAAATTTCTCTAAGGAGATTAATTTGTCCCCAGAGATCCAAAGCACCATCATTGGATAAAAGAGAAGAATATAAATTCATGAAAACTTGTATAATATCTTCATCTTTTTTAATGTCTTTTATATTCCACTTAATGGAGTGAATTATATTAGCAACTATGTGTTTCAAGGTAGACATGTGGAATAAATTTATATTAGAGTCACCACTTCATAGCTAGATAAACCTCAAACTTTATTTCTAGAATGCCTCCACTATGGAAATAATTTCATGAAGTTTAGATCAGATGTTTAGTTCTTGATTAATTAGATCTCCACATTTCCCTTGAGTTTGAATTTTAGCTTGGACATTACCAAGATTCCTTTTCCATTTTTCCTTGTCATCATATATATGACAAAAGGAAGAGTTGTTCCATTTCTAAATATTATTTTTAACTACGACCAAATTCTTAACCACTTTGGATATTGCAGCTCCTTGAATATCCACTCACCACAAGTATTTAATTTTGATCAGAAAATAAATATTAAGCGTGCACATTTTTTAAAACTTGAACAAAAAATTATTTCTATAAACAATGTCTACCGGAATAGAGATAGGAAATTGGTCTGATCTAGTATGTGACAAAGAAGCCAGTTGAAAATAAAAAAATTGTAATCCAATCAGGGAAGATTAGAGTTATAGATAATATGACCTGGCTCAGATCTATACCCATTCTTATTTTTTACTAGGTAAATGATACTTCATAAAGATACATGCCTAACAATGCTTGAGAATTAATGAATTCTAACAAGCCATGATTACTATCAATGTCAATAGGAGCATCACCTTTCATATCAGCACTATAGATAGGGGTAATTAATGTCTCCAATTAATATCTAGCTATCATCACCAAGTGAATGTCTAAAAGAATCCAAAGACTTCCAAATATCCCTTCTTACAAATATATTATTAGGGACATAAACATTAGGCACCACCTTAGAGTATCCATCATTCAAATGTTCAAAATGAGTAGCATTGTGGTTGTGAGTAGAAATAATAATAGTACCTTTAATGAGCCTTAGTTTCCAAAATATAGAAATCCTACCAGATGCACCATAAGAATCCATACAATGAATTATAATATTTAAAACAAACAATAATCCTAGGATCAATAAGGTTTATTCTGTAGAGCATTTTTGTTTCTTAAGAAAGACAAAAAATCATGCATATTCTCTTGAATCTAATTAGATAGGAGGGCATGACTATGGGGGTTATTTAATCTCATTATATTATAGATACTATATTTATTTTTAAGATTGGGGGGACATAGAGAGGCCTCTTCTATAGCAATGTTCTATATAAACCATTTTCAACTTCTATCTTAGTGATCTTATCCTTGGTCTGGATAAACTTAGGTCTACCCACCCCCATAGGAGTATTGGAACAATTACATGTCAATCTACTCCTGGTATTAAACATGGTTGACTAAGAATTATTAGATTTTCTAGTCCATACTTTTATCATAGTAAATGGGGTGATATCCAAATCATCTGAGTTCTAGGATAAAAGAAATCATCAATATTTATATCCCCTTTATCAGTAGCTATCTCCTCTCCTCCATTTTTTAGTTGAAAAACATTCTTAGGGCATGCCTCCTCTTGAGAATTTCCTTTATTTCTACTTGAATCATCATCACTTGTTTAATCATAATATTAATACCATCATCCAAAATCTAGCATACTCTCCTCTTTTTATCGGCTAATTTTTATCATGAAGTTTATCTTATTGTTCATTCAAATCCAAATCCAATTTGTCCCCAATAAATTGATCCTAAGGAAACATTTCCTCAACCTTGTTTCTCCCTTCCTTGTCTTGCAGATCCACCAAACCCAACTCTTGTGAATATTGAGAACCTCCCTACACAACATGCTTCAAAACTTTTTTTCTTCCACATAATATTAGAAGACTTCATTAGCCCTTTCTTCGTAGGAAACTTTTTCACCTAATGGCCATAATTTGTTTAGTGAAAGCATGAAAACAAAAAGGACTTAAACTTGAGGGCTTAAACCCAAGCTCCTAGTTTAGAGTTAATAGAAACTTCACAAGGGAGAACCATCTACTATTTTTATGTTTACAAATAATATAGCATATACCAATCTCTTCCTAGCCATGTTCATGGGGTTGACTTGCTTTATTCACCAAAACAAGAAGCAATAACTCAAGAGTTTTCTTCATCCCAATACTTGAGTGGTATCCCAGGGAGTTACACCCAAACTAGAGTAGAGTCACACACCCATTTTAAAGGGGAGAAGATAGGATCCTATTTTTTAATAAAAATTGAAGCCCTTCCAAGAATCTAAGGTCCCACACCTAGAATAAAACAAATATCCTCCCTACAAGTAAAAGAAAAGGCGAAAAAAAAATTAGCCATTAAAAAAATCATCTATCTAGCCATTATTTTTCCTTTTCCATGTTTACCCAATCTTTCATAGAGTCCATATTAGGGTGAGGACCCACAAATTTCATGAAAAGAGAGAACTCCATGATATGAATTATCTTCTCAAACAAATAATCTGGGATAGCAATAGAGAAAGCACTAAAAACTAGGTCAACAGAGTGAGAAACTAGTGAAATAGATTTACCTAAATGATTTTGTTGCTAAAAATTTGTCACCATTTTTTATTCTCCCACCTTACTCCATTCCAGTTCTCTTTCTCCTTAGCCAAAGATGATTTAGGAACCACCCACACATTGACTATATCAAAAAATCTTGTTGGCATAGATTAAGGGGGGTCAACTTCCTTTAAATCCATATTACCCAAAATTGATCATCCATCAAGATGAAAATTGTTTCCTGTCTCACCATAACTCA
>BSBK01010601.1:0-87772 GCA_027943335.1 Chamaecyparis obtusa | reverse complement strand
ATTACATATATATATATATATATACATATTACTATATTGTATATATATATTATATATATCTATATATATATATATATTATGTATATATATATTATAATATATATATATATATATATATTATATATATATATATATATATATATATATATATGTATATATATGTATATGTATATGTATATGTATATGTATATGTATATGTGTGTATATATCTATATCTATATCTATATCTATATCTATATGTATGTATATGTATGTATATATATACATACATGACACATACATGTATGTATATATATAGACATGTATGTATATATATACATACATATACATGCATACACACACACACATATATATAGATGTATGTATGTATATATATATAGATGTATGTATATATATACATGTATGTGTGTGTGTGTATATATATATATAGATGTGTGTGTGTGTGTATATACACACACACACCACATACATATATATATATATATATACATACATACATACATCTATATATGTGTGTGTGTGTGTGTGTGTATATATGTGTGTGTGTGTGTATATGTATATATATATATACATATATGTATATATATATACATACATGTGTATATATACATACATGTGTATATATAGAGACATGTATGTATATATATGCATACATGTATGTATATATATACATACGCATGTATATACATATATACATACATGTGTGTGTGTGTACATAAATATACATATGTATGTATTACATATATATACATATACATGTATATATATTATATGTACATAAATATACATATGCATACGCGTACGCGTACATGCACATATGTATAATCATACACACACACACACACACACACACATATATATATACATACATATACATACACATACGCATACACATAGATATACATATATGTATAAGTGTGTATTTATATGTGTGTGTCTGCACACATACATGTGCATATTATAGGGAGTTGAGCTAGTCGCTTCTTCCAAAAGATGCATTTGTTTAGGAAATTTCTACCATCCTAGTTAAAGATCTCAGGAGGCTACTAGACCATGTCACAGATTCTGAGGGGATATGTTGGACACATTCCAATAATCTCCCCCTCAACATTACCCAAGGGATTCAAACATGTGACATTGCTCTGATACCACTTGTAGGGAGTTGAGCTAGTTGTTTCTCTTGAAAGATGTATTTGTTTAGGGGTGATCCCACAAAGTTGTGTCCCACTTTTCGGGATGAAGAAAATCAGCGTCCTGCGAAAAAAAACTATTTTTAGAGTCTTCATGCAAAGTCAACACTTTGCGCAAAGTGGTAGACCCACTTCGTGCGAAGTACACTACTTGGGGGTCTTCGCGTGAAGCCCCTATGGCTGGATTTCTTTATAAATTTCTGGCAATTATTTTTTATTTTTTCATTCTAACTATTTGGATTTTGTGGACCCCAGGGCTTAGAGCGAAGCAATGACGTCCAATACGACATCATCACCTCTTGAGCTTTTTCGAAGTCTTCAGATTGTTACTAGGATCAGGTACATGCATTTTTCTCATTTTTTATTGTAAATTATATGTTTTATATTTATTTTAGTTAGTTATTTGTTTTAAATAAATTTTTATTTGTAGAAATGTTAGAAAATTGTAGTTAAAAATTAGAATATGTTAGAAAATGATAGTAGAATGTTAGAAAAATGTAGTTAAAAATTAGAATATGTTAGAAAATGATAGTAGAATGTTAGAAAAACGTAGTTAAATATTAGAATATGTTAGAAAATGATAGTAGAATGTTAGAAAATCATAGTTAAATATTCTAGAATATGTTAGAAAATCATAGTAGAATTGTTAGAAAACATTAAAAATCATAGTATAAATGTTAGAAAATCCCATTAATATTAAAAACCGTAGTATAAATGTTATTATATGTTAGAAAATGGTAGAAAATTGTAGTAGTTTGTTAGCAACTATTAGAAAATATTTACAAAACATTAGAAACCATAGTAGAAATGTTAGAAAATGTTAGAAAACATTAAGATCTTATAGAAATTATTAAAAATATTTGTTTTTAAATTTCAAGTTTAAAGTATCTAGTAATATCCATCTCCATCTACGGTCGGAAGAAATGGAATTTCAAAACGGTCACATGATCGCAAGCGGTAAAAAAATACCATGCGATCATGCAAGGAAGAGGGGAGTATCCAATAGAGACTCCATCGGATTTGATGGAGGGGAAGGCAGACAACGTTATCCAAAAAATAGCCGCTCCCATGATCGAGGTCACATGATCGCAAGAGGTAAAACATTGCCATGCGATCATGCGGGGAAGAGGGGAGTATCCAACAAAGAGTCCATCGGATTCGATGGAGGGGAAGGTAGACAGTGATATCCAAAAAATAGCTGCTCCCATGATCGAGGTCGCATGATCGCAAGAGGTAAAACAATGCCATGCGATCATGCGGGGAAGAGGGGAGTATCCAGCAAAGAGTTCAGCGGATTCGATGGAGGGGAAGGCAGACAATGATATCCATATGGGGCCAGGCAGCAGCTTCCATCACAGAAGCAGGTGTTTGATCAGTACCAACTACAACAAGATTTGTCACACTATGGTAAGGTTTCCCATTAGCCCTCTCGCCCTCCACATTTTCAATCAGTCCTGTTTTCACAGAAAAACTAGGTGAAGGGAAACATTGCTACCCATTTTGATCCTGATGACATAATGAAAATATTTAGTGGAAAAGTAACAGTCCAACCGGCCAAGCCTTTTTTTGTGAATCCTAGATTCATTAACACACCAATAAAGCCCCAGTCTAGGTTGCAGAGGAAGGAGGGTTTCAATAAGGTAGTACAACATCTCAAAGCCCCTTTTAACAATGCACATTCTATTCATGAGGCGAGAGGTAATCTCTTCTTGCCAAGACAAAGAGCTCAGGGTAGATATCGGCGCTTCCACAAGCAAGAAATACTGGACATTTGTGAAGGCACGCCACCGGGATCGCTTGTAGCCATATAGTATAATCAAGGTCCCGCTTAAAAATAGGGAGATTTGAGGGTTACAAAGCATATATCAAATCAACATACTAGGCAATCTCATCAGGTCACAACAAATAGAGCCCCTTTCAATCCAAAGCAACCTATTCAAGTTTGGCAGATTAAGCAGAGCACTCTTCATAAGGCAACTCAACAGGGGACTGAGACTCGTGATTATACATCAATATCCTTTCTAGATCATCTACTTCAAGATCAAATTCATCATCTCTGAAATATAGCATTAATAGGTACATTTTCGAGAACAGGCTTATGTATTGATGATATTAAAATTTGGGCCTTTGACAATTGGCCAGGGTTAATTGATGTTTTTTGGTTAAATATTGAGTTGGGTTATTTTCTTGCTAAATTTGAAAACTCTGTTATGAGGGATGGGATACACAAGATCAAAAGTTGGTTCTGCAAAGGAGTTGGACTCTTTACTGCAATATGGACCCCTAATCTAAAACTACAAGATAGAGCTCCACTTTTCTTCCCCATTTGGATTGCCTTGCCAAACTTGCCTTTAGAATTCAGAGATCTGGACATAGTAGAAATCATTGCTAATTAGCTTGGTATCTTTGCTAAGCATGACCTAATACCATTTGAGGTGCTGCACCGAGAAGTTAGAGTGTGTATCCTTCATGATGGGACTTCTGAATTGCCAAAATGTATTTCCCTAAAATCCAAATGGGGGAAGTGGGATCAAAAAAATCATCTTCAAAATGAGGAGACTATCATGTTATATCAACATCAATTAGGGCATTTCACAACTCATTGCCAATCCCAGCCATTAACCGAATTGAGGGTATGTGATAACTTCTGTACAAATCCTTTCCAGTGCTCCATATCACATATCCCTCAGCAAGCAGAATTGAAATCTTCTTCACCATACTCTATTGAAGTGCTGCCTAACAAGATTTACCCATATGAAGCTTCTATCTACTTTTATTGGGCTATAAGTATCATTACGGTGTTCTTGAGTGCCTCCAAGCAGCTTGCCTTATTAGATTGGAATAAATCAGAAGACTCAAGTTTCAGTCAGGATGACATAGTACAACACTTAATGTTTTCAGATTCTCCTGCTACAAATCCAATTACAAATGATGTGTTTGATAAAGAGGTGTTGGTAAATCTGCGAGCTAGGAAAATTTTAGAAGAGTTATTGACAGACCTAGCTACCAAAATAATATATGAAATAGCAGAAGAAGAGGGGTTCCTTCAGTATGAAGGTGTGTACAACAAACAAGATCAACATAAATGTCTAAGTGATGGTTTTACCACTATTCCAGTAGAAGAGAATATGCAACCACTTGAAGAGCATTAGATTCTAAACATGCACCAGCAAAGTGACAACAATAAGGCTTGAGTGGTAAATGAGCTCAGTACGGATTCTAAAGGCTCTTCTTCTTCAGATTCTACCAGTCAATCTAAGGGGAGAGTTAATGGGCAGAGAGAAGCTATATCTGTTGACCATAATAAAGACTACAGGAATGCAACTAGTATGTTGGTGCCTCCATTTGAACCAGAGGAGACTGTTCACTCCCGCATTATAGAATGGATACAGAGTAACACATTTCCTACATCAGAGGAAAACCTAGCAGGATATGACCAGGAATTGCATGCTGATCCAGATTCGGTTATTGATGGGACTTATCAGGAAATATGTGATGGCCCAAATAATACCACTTGTGTTGTAGGAGCAGGTCCTATGGCTTTTGACCCTAATATGTCACTATCAATTGAGCAATCACCATTATATCAAGCACAAGCCAAGGCTCCACTGAAAAAAAAAAGGTAGAAAGCCTAAAAGTACTATAGTCAAAGAAGAAATTGAAGCTGGAATTCAATCAACACTGGATGGGAAGTTCACACCTTCCAAAAGATTGATGAGGAGAACAAAAGGTTCTCCTTGTCAGCAATGAAGATAGCATCTTGGAATGTCAGAGGACCCAATGCCTCTGACAAAAGAAATAGAATCAAGCTAGAAATTGATTCTATAAAAGTGGATATTATACTACTTCAAGAAACAAAGATGTCAAATGAGGTTTTTAACAAAACTATTAGGAAATGGACAAAATGGAATGTTGTTCATAGTCCAGTGATAGGTGCATCAGGTGGGCTGGCTATCCTCTGGGATACTAATCTTTTTCAAGTCCAAATTATTGAGAAGAAAGATAATTGGCAAGCCATCAGATTGGAATGTTTTGATACTAAAATATTATTGTTTAATGTTTACGGGCCCACAGCAACCCAAGACAAATTGAGATTGTGGTCAGAGATTACTCAATTTTTACAACTTCAATCAGACACGCATATCATAATGGGGGGGGATTTTAATGCCATTTTAAAACTATCAAAAAAAAATGGGTGGAATTTGTCCACCAATGAGGATAATTCAGGACTTTGCAATTTTTGTTAAGATAATGGCCTAATGGATGTTGTGCCATCAAATGGGTCATTTACATGGACCAAAAAAAGGGCAGACTTCTCTCAAATAGCGATCAGATTAGACAGATTTCTCCTCTACCAATGCTGGAAATTAGTCAATGTTACATTTCACTCAGAAATTCTACCACAACCAGGTTCAGATCATTTCCCAATTTGTCTGCATTTATACACGACAGTAACAAAACAAGATTTCCAACATAGACCATCATTCAAGTTTGAAAGAATGTGGTTACGCCACCCAAGTTTTTTGAATTCACTTAAGCATTGTTGGAATTCAGTGCTCGCGATAGATAGAACTAAAATGTACCAGTTTGCACACAAGATGAAGCTTACCAAACAGTGGATCAAGAAATGGAATGAGATGATATTTAAGAATATTTTTAAAGAGAAAGAAATAGTCAAGGCCAAATTAGAGGACATATATAACACTATTATAAAAAAAGGGATGAATAATGACTCCTTCGCTACTCAGAAAAGTCTAGTACAGGAGTGGGAGGAAATATGCAGCAGAGAAGAGGAATACTGGAGGCAGAAGTCAAGAGAACTTTGGCTAAAAGAGGGGGATAGAAATACAAAATACTTTCATGCGTCAGCTAAATTAAAAACAACGAGCAATCGTATTCTCTCTATAACCAAAGCTGACAATGGCATCTTATTGTCAGAACCTCAAAGCATACAAGATGAAGGGGTCAGATTTTTTCAAAATTTGTTAGCCCCTCCTACCATTGCTTGTCCACTGCCACCTCCAATGGAGGAACTACTAGAGGCAATCCCCAACATGATTTCAACAGTGGAAAATTTAAAACTCATGGCTCCATTTACCATTCAGGAATTAAAAAAAGTGGTCTTTTCCTTGCCTCTAGACAAAGCCCCAGGCCCAGATGGCTTTACTGCTCTATTCTTTCAAGTATGTTGGGACTGGATTGGATGGGAATTATTGGATTTTATAGAAGAATCAAGGACCAGCAAGACCATGTTGAAAAACTTCAACACCACTAATACAGCCATTATTCCAAAAGTGCAAAATCCAAAGACATTTGCAGACTTCCGACCGATATCCTTATGCAATACTATCTATAAAATTATCACAAAGGCTATTTATTTAAGGATGCAGTACCTTATCCCTAAGATTGTCTCGCATCCACAAGGGGTTTCGTTCCAGGTAGAGAGACAATGGAAGGAGCTCTAGTGGCTCATGAAGTTCTTCATTCTATCCACAATAGTAAATCAGCACATTTCGTTATTAAACTGGACATGATGAAAGCATATGACAGAGTTAGCTGGGATTTCCTCATTAAGGTCCTACAAAAAATTGGATTTTCAAGAAGTTGGTGTAAATGGGTAAAAGCTTGTGTTTCGGGTGCATCTTTTTCAGTTTTGATAAATGGTGTTCCGGCGGGTTATTTTTCATCTACACAAGGAGTTAGGCAGGGGGATCCTTTATCACCAGTCTTATTCATTTTAATGGCAGAGACATTTAGTAGGTTCATACTTCAGAAGAAAGCATCAGGCAAGTGGCTGGGTGTGCAAATTGGTCAAATAAATATTTCAGTGACTCACTCACTTTTCGCTGATGATACATTATTATTTGGTACATCAAACATCAGAGAGGCCAGGCAAATCAAAGAAACCTTGGACCTGTATACTATAGCATCAAATCAGAGAGTTAATCCTCTCAAATCCAAGATATATCTGTTTAATACAAATCAAATTGTATCTAATAAAATTGTTAACCTTCTTGGATTTTCAGTGGATTTTCTTCCATCAGTCTACCTTGGTATCCCATTTTTCATGGGGGCAAATAAAATCAGTTATTGGACACCAATCATCAAAAGGATTAAAGCCAGGGTGGTTGCATGGAAAGCAAGGTGGCTGTCTCTCTCAGGTAGAATACTTTTAATAAAAATAGTTCTCTCAGCAATCCCCAATTATTACTTATCAGTCCTCAAGGCTCCTATGTCGGTCATTCAAAAAATTCAAAAACTGATGAGAGATTTTCTATGGACTGGGAACATGAATGGAGTAAAGAAAATCCCTTTAGTCTCGATAGAGAAATTGGCATAAGTTAAGCAGCTGGGTGGGGCAGGGATTCATGATCTACAAAAGCGGAACATAGCATTTGGGGGCAAATTAGTATGGCAAATGTATTCTAAGCCACATAATATTTGGTGCCAAATTATGCAAGCCAAGTACTTAGATGATTCTAACCCGGCTAGAATTATATCGGTATCTGACCCCCCTAAAGGGTCAGCCATTTGGGACTTCATGATCTCTTCCAGAGATTTAATATGCAAGTATATTACATGGGAAGTCAATAATGGTCAATCAGTCAAGTTTTGGTGTGACTCATGGAGTGGGGCACCACCTTTGATTAGTAAAAATGACATTGGAATGGAGGATATTATCTCTGTAGTAGAAAATGTTTGGGGTATTCACTTAATTGGATATGTATCTGCTATATGCCTACACTCAAGGAAAGTAATTTGGAAAGACCCCCAAGAGCTACCTCTCTCACCACAATAGATTCAATTATTTCAGAAAATCTTGTCTCAAAGACTGATCTACTTATCAAACTTGGAGGATAATTTGATTTGGGCACCGGGGGCAGATGGGAATTTTAATATTAAGGATGGATATAAACTTATTCAGCAGAGAGACACAACCAAGCAACCATCCCAAGCTTATTCATTCTACTGGAATAATCTAACATTACCAAAAGCAGGATGCTTTTCTTGGCTAGCTTTGAATAATAGGGCATTAACAAGCGAGCGGCTTCAAAGACTTAATATAGCTCAACCTTTTAATTGTCTGCATTGTGATAATCATCAAGAAGACACAGACCACCTATTCTTAAATTGTGAATTTGCTCAAGAATGCTGGCATTTTGTCCTTAGAAACTTACAATATCCAACTCCTCTTCCATGCAAGCTAAGGGACCTGTTTGACTCATGGCCACAACTATATTCATCCTCCCTTTTTTTAGCAATTTGGAAGTGCACTCCAGCAATAGTGGTCTAGGCAATTTGGTGGGAGAGAAATAAAAGAATCTTTCGCAGACAATTTTTGACAATCCAAGTGGTCATAGCTCAAATAGAAAGATCGATATCAGAACTAGTTAATGCTAGTCATAATAAGCTTAAACATAATCTAATTATGACATCATGGGACTCATTTATATTGTGAGAGTGGAAACAAATACATGCTCCTTTTGGTTGGTGTTATCAACCAAAACCAAATAAAATGTTGGACAGAGAAGGGATTAAGTGGATGCCGCCATCCAAAGGGTTTAGCAAGATTAACTTCGATGGCTCCTCAAGAGGGAATCCAGGTAAATTAGGGGTGGGAATTTGTATCTGAAATTTTCAAGGAATATTACTAGCAGTAAAATGTTGCACGCTTCCTGATGGCACAAACAATATGGCTGAGGCCAAGGCATTATTAGAAGGTCTAATATTAGCAAAAAATGGAGGCTTCCGACAGATTCAAATAGAGGGAGATTCAATAGTGATTATATCAGCATGTATAAGCAGAATATCCCATAACTGGAAACTATCATACATCCTTCAGCAGATTTGGCTATTACTGGATTCATTTCAAGAAGTTCAGATCTCTCACATGCTTAGAGAGGGTAATAGACTAGCAGACCATCTGGCAAACAAAGGTTGTGATGGGTATGAACTAGTGGCTATTAATGATGATTCAATTATTAATCACGATGCCAAGTTGAAGGAAATCTATAGTCGAGAAATAGTGTCATGTGCAGTTGATGCCTCAAATGTCCGGATGTGAAGTTTGTTCTTTAATAGATGTATGCATAAACGGTTTATGTATTTGCCCCAAGTACAATTCCATTTGTGTGTTTAATGGGAGGTGCGGACAATTTTCATATGCCATAGTATTTGGCATGTGAGAAGTACATAATAGATATAAATTTTAATAACTTTTAATAAGAACACAACTTGCTTGTGTATCATTTGTGCAGGCATATCTATTTCCCCATCTGCAAGTTCATCGGCACATATGTGTTTGTGGTTGAGAAAGTTTACTCAGTGTACTATTGGCAGAATCCTAAGTTCCAAAAATGACATTGAAACTTATGCATAATCTCGCTCACACTTAGGATATCTTGATTTTATTTTGGCTGTACTTGGCAATTTATTACAGCTACAAATATGTGGGCTTTTGATCATATCCATCACTCATTGTCGAGTTACAAGCTGGGAGCCAATGGATTTGTGGGTTAGTTAGGTGATGTAATGCAGATAATGTGCCTGCTATCACCATGAAGTCATGCCCAGAAATTACAGAGTTAGGATGCAATTGAAACTTTTGGAAGAGGCTCTGCCATCTCACATCGATGAGGGCTCGTTTTCATTAATGTTTATATGCCAGTCACAAGCAATAGGGGATGCAATTCAACTAGTTGTTGGGGAAGAAATACTGGACTCTCATTCATGGAGCATTTGCAACGTGATGGACTTATCCCAGTCAATGTCTTTGGTATCTTCGCTGGCTCACAATGCGCTCTCGAGGGCTGTTCAGCAGTATGAACTATGGGATGGTTTGGCGCTAGTTGGTGGACTATTTTCGCATCATGAGCTGCTCTCAAATCATGATTGCTTTCTAATCTATAAAAGTATTAAACACTCCCTCTGTTCGCAAGATGCTCAATTCATAGAAAATGCACTTTGATTCTCGAAGAGGCGTTTGGGGTTTCACTTGGCAAACAAAGTCAGAATTCAGGTTAATGCTATGTTAGACATCATGGAGCTGCCAAATCCATATCTTCCTTGCATCTTCTCTGGTAGCCCGCGAGCTCTTTTGCGGGTCCCTAACCTTAATACACATCCAACTGGCTTGGAGTTTGGCGGTGGTTAGATGTATAAAATGTCGTTGTCATAGGAAAAATTCACACAATCGGCGTATTGTACATGTCACCATCATTAGGGCACTTTTGAAGGCTTTTTGGAGTATGATCTAAAACTAGATAAGAAATATTGACATATTGCTCGAAATATGTAATATTTATGTATTTATATATCCTCGGATATATGCATGTATATAACTATGATCTCGGGGTTTCTTACTGGTTCTTCCACGGGGGAGTTATTGAACCAGATTAATAAAATATGGTGGTTACACCACTTTTGCCTAAAAAAAATAAAAAAAATTTCAAGTTTAAAGTTAGTAAATATTAGGAATCTCTCTCTCTCTCTCTCTCTCTCTCTCTCTCTCTCTCTCTCTCTCTCTCTCTCTCTCTCTCTCTCTCTCTCTCTCTCTCTCTCTCTCTTGTACACACATTTTTAGTAAAGTTAGTAAATATTAATTAGTTATTTGTTTTAAATAATTTTTTAGTTTGTAGAAATCTTAGAAAATCATAGTTAAATTTTTTAAAATGATCTAGTACTATGTTAGAATATGTTAAAAAATTGTAGTGGTAAGTTTCTAGGACCCTTATCCCTCCCTTGCGACATATTAAGACACTTAGGATCCCTTAGGAATCTCAAGACCTTATAATACATATTAGGATGTCCTATGACCCATTGATGTACATTTGTTAGGTTCCATTAATACATACAAGGACTCATTGTTTCCCTCAAGGCTCCTTAAGAAATATTAGGATGAATTAATGTAACCTATGGTCTCTTAGAACCTATTATGACGCCTACAACCCCTTAAGACATTCTAGGACCATTACGCATCGCTTATGACATCTTAAGACACATAGGACCCCTTAGGACCCATAGAACCCATTATTATATCTTAAAATATCCTAGGACCCATTCATCTATCTTAGCTTCTATTAATACATATGTGAACCCATCGTTTCCTGCAAGAACCCTTAAGACATGCTAGTATCAATTAATGTAACCTAAGATCCCTTAGACCACTTATCACATCTATGAACCATTAACATTATTGGACCATTATACATCCCTTACAATATTTTAAGACATATATGACCCCTTCAGATCATCAAGACCCATTAACATATGTTAGGTTATCCTAGGACCCCTTAGGACCTCTTATGTTACCCACGACCCCTTAAGACACTCTAGGACCCTTATCCATCCCTTACACTATCTTAAGACACATCTAGGACCCATTGTTTCCCTCAAGAAACCTTAAGACATACTAGGATCAATTAATGTAATGTAGGATCCCTTAGGACCACTTATTGCACCTACAACCCATTAACATTCTAGGACTCTTATCTGGATCCCTTATGAAATCTTAAAACAAATATGACACCTTAGGACCCCCAAGACCCATTAAAGAATCTTAGGATGTCCTAGGACCACTTAGACCACTTATCACATCCACGACCCATTAATATTATTGGACCATTATACATCCCTTACGACATTTTAAGACATATATGACCCCTTCAGATCCTCAAGACCCATTAACATATCATAGGTTGTCCTATGACACAATTATTTATCTTAGATTCAATTAATACATATGAGGATCCACTAATGTAACCTAGGACCTCTTATATTACCCATGACCCCTTAATACACTCTAGGACCCTTATCTATACCTTATGACCTCTTATGTCACCCACGACCCCTTAAGACACTCTAGGACCACTTATTGCATCTACGACCCATTAACATTCTATGACTCTTATATGGATCCCTTAGGACCCGTTAGGACCTCTTATGTTACCTATGAACCCTTAAGACACTCTAGGACCCTTATCTATACCTTAGGACCTCTTATGCTACCCATGACCCCTTAAGACAATCTAGGACCACTTATTGCACCTACGACCCATTAACATTCTAGGACTCTTATCTGGATCCCTTATGAAATCTTAATACAAATATAAAACCTTAGGACTCCCAAGACCCATTAAAGAATCTTAGGATGTCCTAGGACCACTTAGACCACTTATCACATGTATGACCCATTAATATTATTGGACCATTATACATCCCTTACAACATTTTAAGACATATATGACCCCTTCGGATCCTCAAGACCCATTAACATATCTTAGGTTGTCCTATGACACATTTATATATCTTAGATTCAATTAATACATATGAAGATCCACTAATGTAACCTAGGACCCCTTAGGACCTCTTATGTTACCCACAACCCTTTAAGACACCCTAGGACCACTTATTGCACCTACAACCCATTAACATTGTAGGACTCTTATCTGGATCCCTTATGAAATCTTAAAACAAATATGAAACCTTAGGACCCCCAAGACCTATTAAAGAATCTTAGGATGTCCTAAGACCACTTAGACCACTAATCACATCTATGACCCATTAATATTATTGGACCATTATACATCCCTTACAACATTTTAAGACATATATGACCCCTTTGGATCCTCAAGACCTATTAACATATCTTAGGTTGTCCTATGACACATTTATGTATCTTAGATTCAATTAATACATATGAGGATCCACTAATGTAACCTAGGACCCCTTAGGACCTCTTATGTTACCCACGACCCCTTAAGACACTCTAGGACCCTTATTTCTACCTTATGACCTCTTATGTTACCCACGACCCCTTAAGACACTCTAGGACCCTTATTTATACCTTATGACCTCTTATGTTACCCATGACCCCTCAAGACACTCTAGGACCACTTATTGCACTTACGACCCATTAACATTCTAGGACTCTTATCTAGATCCCTTAGGACCCCTTAGGATCTCTTATGTTACCTACGACCCCTTAAGACACTCTAGGACCCTTATATATACCTTAGGACCTCTTATGTTACCCACGACCCCTTAAGACACTCTAGGACCCGTATCTATACCTTAGGACCTCTTATGTTACCCATGACCCTTTAAGACACTCTAGGACCACTTATTTCACCTACGACCCAATAACATTCTAGGACTCTTATCTAGATCCCTTATGAAATCTTAAAACAAATATGAAACCTTAGGACCCCTAAGACCCATTAAAGAATCTTAGGATGTTAATATAGCCCATTGATGTATCTTATGTTCCATTAATATATACAAGGACCCATTGTCACCTTGAATATCCCTTAAGAAATACTAGGATCCCTAAGGACCTCTTATGACACATACGACCCCGTAAGACATTCTAGGAAAGTTATCCATCCCTTACAACATCTTAAGAGACATATGACATAATAGGATCAATTAATTTAACCTATAATACCTTAGAAGCATTTATGATAGGTCTACAAAGCCTTAGGACATTCTAGTCCAACCTTATCTATACCTTATGACATCTAAAGACACATATGATCCCTCAAAGACCAATTGATGTATCTTAGGATTCCCTAGGACCATTCATGTATCTTAGGTTCTATTAATTGATACGATGACCCATTGTCACCCTAAATAACCCTTAGGACCTATTAATACCAATTAGTACATCCTAGGACCCTTAAGACCTAATAAGACCACTTACTTGACCTAATAGGACCTATTAATACCAATTAGTACATCCTAGGACCCTTAAGATCTAATAAGACAACTTACTTGACCTAATAGGACCTATTAATACCAATTAGTACATCCTAGGACCCTTAAGACCTAATAAGACCACTTATGTGACATAATAGGACCTATTAATACCAATTAGTACATCCTAGGACCCTTAAGACCTAATAAGACCACTTGCTTGACCTAATAGGACCTATTAATACCAATTAGTACATCCTAGGACCCTTAAGACCTAATAAGACCACTTACTTGACCTAATACGACCTATTAATACCAATTAGTACATCCTAGGACCCTTAAGACCTAATAAGACCACTTACTTGACCTAATAGGACCTATTAATACCAATTAGTACATCCTAGGACCCTTAAGACCTAATAAGACCACTTACTTGACCTAATAGGACCTATTAATTTACTAATTAGTACATCTTAAGACCTAATAAGACCACTTACGTGATGTAATAGGACCTATTAATACAAATTAATACATCCTAGAACCCTTAAGACCTAATAAGACCACTTACTTGACCTAATACCAATTAGTACATTCTAGGACCCTTTACGAGTATTAGTACACTCTACTATTGTAAATTTAAGTATAATTTTATATATTTAGATATGTTTCTCCATTTTACATGCAGTTATAATATGTAATCAAGTACTTAATTGTTAACACTTAGCTTTCATGGTGCAGGAGCACACCTAGGCTAACCTCCATAGTTATGATCTTTTGGCTTGTATCTAACATTAGCCAAGTCAGATTGGTAGGTTGAGTTGTGTGTTTAGTTTTAGACCTTAGAAGGCCATTGCATTGTGGACTAGGTGAGTTAGTCATTAGGACTAAGGTCCCCAAATTAGTCATTGTTAGTAGCTTTTAAATTCTTAGGCTTAGAAGCTTAGTGTTGGATTTGAGCTATCAATATGTCTTAAACACATAAATGATGTAATGGAGATGCCTTGAGGCCATAAATGAAGTTGGTTCCTCAGAATATAAATGTTAGAAGTCCTAAGAATTAGGATGGTGGCATAAAGGCAAAGATGCCAAATGTGGTTAGAAGTTGTCATGACAATATTTGCAATAATGGCAAATGTTGCATGCAACTCGGTTACTTAGGATTCCCTAAAAGATAGGAGTGGGAGATCGACCAACATGCCCTAGAAACATGGTGGATGGTATCTAATATCATTGAAGGCTTGAATCTCAAGGTTAGAGATCATGGTAACAAGGTTGTGTAATACAGAGTTGCAGAGAAGAACCTGAGCTTTTTGATGTGACAGTGATATGAAATGAATTGAATGTCCTAATTTAGTGATTTTTCTATATTCATAGGAATTTTACAAGACTTTTTCATTTAGCAATCAAGTTTTTTTGAGTAGTTTTTTTGTGTCAAATAAATTGTTTTTAGTTTAGAGTCTTCAGTAGTCTTGTCCTGACTAGTTTGTCATTTCATGGCTCCCCCATGAAATCTAACCATGGGAATTTCCTAAGGGTAGGTGAATATGTTAGGGGAGCCAATAGTATGTATATATTTAGGATTAGGAGTCATGAGAAGATGGATAGCTATTTTTAATACCAAGCCCTAGGCGAGCAGACAGTGCCCGGTTAGAGGTTTGGAATAGAAGAATTGAAGATTTCTTGCATGGTATTGAGACACAATATGAAAAAAGTATAGTTCCAAGTGGGATATAGTCATATCCTAACATGTTATGAGGATTTTGGTCATACCAATCCATTAGAGTGAGTTCCTATCAAGAACACGGTCTAGTCCTAGGAAATAGGTCTTTTAGCCCTATTAGGCCTAGATTGTAGGAAGCCTATGTACGGAGGCCATCAGGTCCTAAAACTTGCTAAATATTTAGTAAAAGCCAAAAGGGTATCTAGATCCCTAATTTTTTTTGTAGTTCATTTGGTAAGTTTTGGAAAGAAGTGACAAAAGGTCTTTGCAAAAGGCTATAAGGAAATAGGCCTAATTAGCCCTCTTCAAGGTGAAATCTTGAACCCGGTGGAAAAGGGCTTGAAGACCCTACTAAATGGATTCAAATGGAAGATATATGAATGCAAATGAAGCATTAGGCATCCCTACAATGAATTTCATAAATAGAGAGAAGTTGGCACTTAGATCCTTCTAAGTGTAGGAGAAGAAGTGAAGTATCTACATGGTGTTAGTCCTTCAAGGTGAAGCACAAGGTGATAGGCTCTTGGAGAGGACCTAGATAAGGCATTAGTTAATCATCTAAGCCTTTGGAAGGTCCTAGTGAAGAATAGGATCATTGGTAGAGACAAGCTAGGTCTCTTGGTAGATGTGCAAGCAAGCCTTGGAACACTCACATCATTTCACATGTTATGTATCTAGATGGCCACTCAAGACGCACCTCAGACTCCTGATATACAAACCATTTTTCATATTGCTAACACAGAGATGGCCCAACTTAGAGAGTCCATCTATACATCTTCAACAAATAGCATATATAGAGATACTTGTGTCAGTATATTGACCAGTTTGGATGCGATGACTGCTAGATTGAGATCTCACTCCTCCTTTATGCCTCAGGTAGTTGAGACTATTTTTTGAGAGTTGAGGGCTGAGGTCTCGGGTGATATTTCCTTGGAGATGGTTCAAAGCCTTGTCCCCACAGAAATCATCAAATGAGAGGTTTTCCCACATTATGAGGGGAAGGCCACTGTGAGGGCATATCAAGTCACACGGTGTGTCATTCCTTAGATTACATGCATGATATACCCTTAGTTTCTTACATAACATGGTTTTTATCCTAATAACGACCATATTCCTTTATATTTTGCACAACAGTTGTATGCTAAGTTCCATTTGGGACTCAGGGTCAACTATTTAGATCTTCCAACATATTATGGTTAGGGGCATGGTAGGGTTGCAGATCATGATTAGTATCGTAGGACTGATCAAGTTGTACAACCTCATCGACAGCTAGTTGGGCAAAGGACTCCAACAGTGACACCAGCGATGGCTGCTACTGCAGATAGAGCCGTCATTACTTCTCAGAGGGGAGTAGTAGACAATATAAGATAGATTGCTTATGCAGCCACATCCATCACTTTAGATTCAATGGGCTGATACATTTTGACTAGACCGAGTAGAGCTAGATCATCTTTTGAGGCTTCATCTTGTACTACTATAGGTGTGACTGATGAGACATATAGAGCTACAAGTATTCCTGTACCTGGAGAGATACAAGCACTTTCAGATCATCATAGTCATTTAGATATGGCACTTTACTTTATGGAGGATCTCATGCAGGCCTATTCTTATATTGCTAACCTACAAAGGATCCCAATACATTCAGTTAGGGATGTCATCAGACTTGCACGGGGTCTTGTAGTTCCACCGACACAGGATGCACCATCTAGTTAGGCACATCATAGTGCAGAGCGCTCGACACCCACATATCACTCTACAGCTACAGAGCCAGGTATACAGGTTGGAGATGTACACATCACCAGTGAGTGCCTAGACACGTTTGATGAGCAATTATGTGGGTTGGGTCAGGTGGACGTTGGCATTGATATCGAATCAATTATGGATATGTTATTGCATCTTGATGGTTTAAGCTCTACATCACTCCCCTCCCAGCTAGTATCACCCCTACATTCCTCATTACTAGAGAGGTTCAAGACTGAAGGTGGTGTGGGTGATGCAGTTTCAGTTGATGATATGATGGTGCAGTGCATTGATGATCCTCGTGCTCCTGAGACCTAGGTATATAAAGTTTTGTTTTCTCTTTTCTTAGGAGTTTTAGTGAATAATTAATTGTAGATGTGTGTATTGATGTTTTTTGAATGTATAATATTTTGTAGGCACAGCTAGCAGAGCACATTACCTCTAGTGTGGGCTCCGAGCATCTTCATATGAGAGATCCATTTGATGTGACACCTACTAGTGGTCAGGTCAGTTTTAGATATATGTATGTTTAAGCATGTGTGTGTACACATGCATTTATATATTTCAAGTACTTTACATAATATATACTATGCACATGTATATAACCAACTGTTGTACTAAATTTGTAGGGGTCAGTTGCTATTTCACAGTGAGAGGATGCTTTTTATAGGAGAGATTCAACAGATGTGACACCTAGTAGTGGTTAGGTATGTTTTAAAAATATGTAAGTTTAAACATGCATTTATAATATTTTAATTATTTTAGATTATTATTATATATACATGCATTTATATTTGCAGGGATCAGTTGCTGCCTCACAGCCAGAGCATGCTCGTGGTAGTCGCTTAGAGGGTCACTCTATTTGCATGCGCCTAGATGACTCCCTAGTTTAGGACATGTTGCACTTATCTTTTATTTGAGACTCGTTATATATGTCATTAGTATATGTTTGATATTTTCAGTTTATGATTCGAGACATATATTTGATTAGATACAAATATTTGATTCGAGACATATATTTGATTAGAGACATATATGATTCGAGACATATATTTGATTAGATGATATGATTTGATTAGACAATAATATGATTTGATTAGATGGTTCTATTTGATTAGATGATATGATATGATTTGATTTGATTAGATGATATATGATTTGATTAGATAGTTTTATTTGATTAGATGATATGATTTGACTAGATGGTTTGATTTGATTAGATGATTTGATTTGATTTGATTTGATTAGATTAGATGATATGATATGATTTGATTTGATGATTTGATTTGATGATATATGATTTGATTAGATAATTTTATTTGATTAGATGATATGATTTGATTAGATTTTATCAGATGGATGTAGAATTAACAAATGTCATAAGTAATCTAACTAATTTCATCATTTTTTAGTGTCTTAAGGGGATCTATAATTAATATCATAAAAAATAACAAGTTAATACATATAACTAATGGATGATAACTATTCTAACTAATTCTATAACTAACACACATGTCATTTGTAATCTAACTAATTTCATCATTTTTTAGTGTCTTAAGGGGCTCTTTAACTAATAAGCAGTCTTAAGGGGAGGTCTTAAGGGGATCTAGAATTAATATCATAAAAAATAACTAGTTAATACATATAAGTAATGGACTATAACTATTCTAACTAATTCTATAACTAACACATGTCATAAGTAATCTAACTATTTTCATCATTTTTAGTGTCTTAAGGGGAGGTCTTAAGGGGCTCTAGAAATCATAAGCATCATAAAAATCATTGAATAATCAAAGCATGCATAATATCTTTAACTAATATGCAATATATAAAAATCATTGAATCATCGAAGTATACATATAAAATTCTATATATTAAAACCATTGAACCATCAAATAGGTCCATCATATATCAACAAATTAACGTCCATCATATGTTTAAATGTATAAACAAAGTATAATGAAATTTAATCTAGAGATATCAAGTAGGTCCTAACACATGAAATAGGTATACATATTATACTTTTTAAACCAACTCAAGTGGTTCAGACCTTTCATGGAGAACATGTAATATTCTCTCATGATCCTCACTATCTAGTCTCCACTTATGATGTCCACGTTGAGATTTAATTGTATAGAGACAAATGGATGTGGCAACTACTAGGTGACTATATTGAAACACCTTATTGTCTGGTTGGTAATCAACAGAGCGAATACCATGTTGAATTATTTTGATTTTCTTGAAATATGTTCCCTCTAAAACAACTGAACCTGCAGGTCACAAATTTTAACAATATATAAATTTAAACAAACTAAATTTAAAATTTGTTAAAAGGTTAAAATTTAAAATTTATAAATTGAGTTTAATATATTGATGTAAAGCATGTACAAACTTATGGGGAACAACATTCCATCACTTTCTTCAGGTTCAAGTAACTTCATCCTCTCTGCAGTACAATGCAGTAAATAACAACCAACTCCTACATTTCCATTCTCAACAATCACTACAAAGACATCTCCTCCATAGTAAATTTATATATACATGTGTGAGATCTTAAAATTTACTTAGTTCAATCTATATATCTATCTATCTATCTATACATGCAACTCAATGTACCATATAATGTGAAATATATATACTTACCAATTTTGACCAATCCTGAGATATGATCGTAATCAGTAGAAATCAAAGAGACATCATCAAAGTTTTCATCTTCATCTCTATCAAATGTATCAGTAACAACTAGTGGCACTATATTCCATGCACCTACATATCCATGATCTTGATTGATACATCCCTCATAATTGTCAGCAATGCAGTGACAACAAAAGCATGAGTAGTCCCTAGTGTTTAACATCTAATTGCGATAATTCATACTCATAACTGAATGCAAAGATTGTGTCTTTTCTATCCTATTGCAACCATGCTTTGTTTTTCTATCCACACCTGAACATTTATGCATATATAATTTACATTCTATAAATATAATTTGAATAAAGAATATCATAAAAAATTCAAACACTTTAAAATAATTTAAAAATGTGTGCATACCTTTTATCTCCCAAAATTTTCTATGTGGCACCGTGAAATGTGTCTTGCACCATTCAACCACATCATGTGCATTTTTTATATGGACTCCCTTATAATTCATTTGATACTTTCATATAGCATGTTTGATGCAAGCTCTAACACCATCATGTTCACCTTTTCCATGTCCACTCTCAAAGAAACTCCAGACATGTGGTATGTTTTCATTACAATGATATCTACATAGTGCATAAAATGGTCTCAATCATTTGAATTGTGCAACACATCCATTTGACCAAACATAATGTTTATCAATTTTTATACCTCTTTCTTTCAAATTTGTAAAAAATATCTTGAAGCAATGTTATACATAATGAATGCCATGCTCTCTATCATCACTTATATAAAAATGATATTCCTTCTTGATGACCCGTGCTTCAAATGTGCTTTGAATACCATCCAAATCTAATTGTGTGTGTCGATAACACACATGTACCATAATAGTAATCTGCTTTGAAAAATAGTATTCCGATTGAATTTCCTTTTGATGAACAAATGAATAATTTTCTGCAAAATCAACAACTGATACAATAGTTCCAAGTGGGAAATTATCTCTCAGTGTTTGGAATTGTTGTGCTTGCCACTTTTCAAAAAAAGCATGATGAATGTAGGGTTGAATGATCAAATTTTTAATTTTTTCCATATATACTCCAACATTTATCTCCTCTTCAACATATTCTAACCTTTTGGATTCTTTCCCAAATTTTGTTTCATTCTTTACATATTTGTAACTCTTGCAATTTACCATCTTTTTTTCATCAATATTTTTATTTTTCAAAGGAAAAAGAGACAAATCAGCACATGTTGGACATATTCCTTTAATGCAATTTATTTGTCCAGCTACATCATCTCTTTTGTCACATAAAATGGATGAGATGAACTCACTTCGTCTAGTAGGAGGAGCATTTTCAAAACCATAAGTTTCTTCTACAAACTTTCAAAAAACTTGATAGTGGAGATCAAATTCAATATGATAACGACAACAACAAGTTTCAAACACTTTATTTGTACTGATATAATATGGCTTCACTCTTTCAAACAATGTTTGCCCAATATTTATATTAGGATTTGAACTACAAAATGACACATACATTTCATGTTCTGTTGTGTCCGACCAATGTTTCATATGATATTCATATTGATTAGCTGATATTCGATGTCCGATAACATCTCTACTGTTTGATGAAGGACATGTATTATCATTCCAAAATAATGTGACCAATTTTTTTATTCCTTCATCAATCCTATTAGAATGAGGAGCTCTACACATGATTGTCCAATTGCCTTCCAAGGTGCTATCATCCAAAACTATTCTCCTATTAACATATTGTGATATTATTTTCCTATTAAAACTAAACTGAGATGAAACTGAAGATATATGTCTTTTTCATCCCATAGTGTTACCTACAATGGGTGTCAACTTTACTTTTCTTATAATGGTCTTATCTTTAGTTCAAGATCGCTTCCCTAGCTGGTTCAAACTTTTCCTAAGATTTTCAATCATATCAGTTTGCATGTCAACAACTTTTCTCTTCTTTGATGTTGTGTCTATACCCAATAATTTTAGTGCCCCTTCCAACTTTTTGTTTATAAGTACAAGTGAAAGCAATTAAGCTTGTTCAAGTGTTTCAAAATTATCAAATTTAACCAATATTTCTCTTGCTATCATATTCATTGATCTCTTCTTAGCAAGACTTAAGGGTTGAACATTAGCAAGTGATCTCAAATTCTCCACATCCATTGTAAGTAAATGATTAAATTTATATAATTAATATTTCTCTTGACAGTTTGAGATAAATTTAAAAGTTCATCCATACTAATAGGAGCACGTGATCTTGACCCTTCTCCAACATCAATTGTTTGAGCTTCCGTAGGGAGTAATCCTGACCCTTCTTCAATGTGCAATTCTTCGACTTGACTTGACCCTCCTACTTCAGCTTGTCTTTCAGCTTCTTTAGTTTTATGATAATATGTCAATGCAGCTTCATGATTTCTTTGTTCAATACTGGGTGACCTTTTTTCTAGAAGATTTACTTTGTCTTCCCTTCTTGTTCCCCATTTCTTTGAGCTCCAAAAAATGTCTTCCACAAGATCGTCAATAAAAATTATCTTCTTCAAAAAATACTTTAATCTAATATTTCTCCTCTCCAAAATTATGCCTTAGAAAAAATAGAAATAGCAATCCTCCTCCAAAAAATGCCTTTAATTAGAAAATGTGAATTTATTAATTACAATTCGGTATAAAATAGAAACAAAATGTTTTAGTTTTATACCATTCTAATTTTTTTTACAAAATAAACTCGCTAACCAACTTCGCTCGAACTACATAAGTCGCACGAAGTACCCAGAAATTTTTTTTGCCGGGGGGTTTCTTTGCCAGACTTTTCACTTGAGAGGCTTCGTGTGAAGGGTCTTTGCACAAAGACCCTCAAGGGTCTTCGTGCGAAGGGGGTTTTCATGCAAAGACCCCAAAACTGAAATTTTGCTCTCAGAAAATAAGTGAACTTAAAAAAAAATGGTCTTTCGAGACCTAAAACAAGGACGAAACAAGATGGTTTTTTCAAACATTCGATGTTAAATGATGCTATTCGGAACAAGCTTTCTAATGAATATAATTTTAATACATATTGAGTTTATTATCACTTTTAAATATTACTTTAACTAAACATAAGTTGTTTGGTCATTCAACAACCTCTCTCTTCAAGACTTCGGGAAAAATAGTAAATTATAAAAAAATATGTAGGAAAAGCGTATTTGTGTTACCTTTCTATGAAAAAAAGAAAAAATAATTTTTGATATACATAGATCAAGTTAGAGCGATCCAAGTGACCTTATGTCTAAATTACAGTTATTGTCACTTTAGAACTTAATAAACTATGAAATATTGACCCAAAATGAAGAAAACCAATTGCATCCTTTAGCTATTGAAGTTACAAATATAATCTCGAAAGAATTACATCGTTGTCATATTTTAAAAAAAAGTTATGCTGATCCAAGTGATAGTAACTCCTTAAAAACATAGTTTTTTCACGCAAACCACTTTTCGAAGGAGAAGGAACAATGAATTTAGTTGATTTATTTTTTTTAAAAATATATTTAGAAACTAGAAAGAAAATTCTAAAAGACTCTAGTTTACATCATCTTCAAATTCCTAATAGTTTTGCGTCAATAGGTGTTCAAAAGTGAAGTTTTTCTCAGAATGTTGATCTCTATGTCAAAGTTGGCCAAAAAATGGGACTCACTATTGTGGGACCACCCAAAGGAAATTGCTACCATCACAATTAACAATCTCATAGGAGACTATTAGACCATGTCAAGAATCCTAAGGGGTTGTGTTGGACACATTCCAACACATACACATATACATATATATGTGTGGGTGGGTGGATGATTAAGTTTATTTTTTGTTTGACTACTACTCTTTGAAGCATTTACTTTTAGATTATCCTTTTATGTTTCCATTCATTATAAATTATAGCTCTATTACCCATTTGAATGGACACTAGTTATAGGAAAAAAATGATTCAATTATGCTTCTAAATAAACAAAATCATTAACTAATAGTCTGAAATTAATTTTGATATCTTTATAATTCATGATATAATTATAAAAAATAGGAAATACACCATCTGTGAGCATTATGAAGAAAAATAATTTGTAACTCGTTTTATTGTGTCATCATCTCACACATTGTGCAAATATGTTATTATTAACTTTATAAGAGGTACATGTGTAGTTGGCTAGCCTTCAACCTAGTGACAAACTTTGGGGTTGTCCTCAAGCAATTAATATAGTTTCGTAAAGCTATTTTACTATTTTACCTTGCTACATCTTCAATGCCTTTTAGGATAACTTCTATAAATACCCACTTAGACTTTAGGATGATCCCAGAGTGTAAGAGAGTTACCCACTCTCTTTTGTTAGTCTATAACCCTCCATAATATAGGGATGAACCTTGGTTTTATTTCCATGATGACAACCCTTAGCCTTGAGATATGTTCTAAGATTTTGGAGCAATGTTTTTGGGACCCAATAGAATGGTGTCATTACTCTAGAGGTTTTGATTTAGTTTGCATTCAAATGCCCTGGTGATGTGATAATTTTAAACCATTAATTATGTGTAGCAACATTTTGGTTGTGACACTTTTAGGCATTAAAATGAATAAAAAAGGACTCTTCATTTTGAAGGGTGTCAAATATGCTCAATCAAATTAGAAAGAAAGTTTTTATAGACAAAAGAAGATGACATGGATTTTTTTACACATGAAGATATTTTAATTTGCTCAAAGAAAAGACATGTAAAATAGAAAGGTAGAGAGGCTGGTAAATCATTTAGGTCAATTTTGTAAAGCCCAAGAAATCACATTTGGAAGAGTAATCCTTTTTTATCTAATTTGAAGCATCAATATCAATATACTTGTGATGATTTTATTGATAACTTTCTTAAAATAAGAGAAAGAATGAATATAACTAAATATGATGTGAATAAAAATAGTAGAATGATTGGAGAGGGACTAGATATAGGTCTAGGGATGTAAGTATGATAATGTTAAACATGCTTCACCAAAATAAAAAGAACATGTTACTACCCAACACCATGTTTCACCTATTAGGTCATAAGAGCATATACATGATATGAAAATACTTGATGAAAATCAATGGATTATTTGTGTGTAATCATGTTTAGGTGGCATGTTGTTTATGTGGTAAATTAATTAAAGAGGTGGGTACGATATGTCTCCTTTATGTTAACCTCTATTCTAATACAAATAAATCAGGTAGTCAATAAATCTTCATTTGTGCTTGTAATTTTTTTTTCATGTGTTGTTTCCATTTTGTCTAGATTCCTAGCTAATTTATACATGGTATCAAAGTACTTTCTGGTACAAATGGAAATACATGAGTTTTTTTATTTGTATTTCATTTGAGATAAGGTTTATTTGAGATCATGGATAATGAAAGAGCATGGATCTATGACATTTTGCTCATGAAATTTTGGTGTGGTTTTTTAAAGTTGAAGGAGATATCTATTTTATATCCAAATATTTGTATGTTATTCAATTTGAGTTGATATTTTCATAACATATGCAAAATCATGTAAAATTTACTATGTTATGTGAATTGCAAGGGTGATTTATAAATTCATGGTAAATTTGAAGGTTTTTTGCAAATTTATTCAGTTTAGATCATTTATTTGGAAAATTATTACTTATTGCTTTAGTTCAGACAAATATATGTGAAATATAGTTAATATTTTCTATTTTCTATTTAATTCATAGAAATATTTGTTGATATGTGAACATCCTTGTAAATTGAAAGTTCCTAGAAGTCATTGTATTTATTTATTTATTTTCATTTATGTACATGCTTTAGAGTTTTCTTGAAAATCAAGTTTCAAAGTCGGATTTACAAATTGTGTTAAAACTTGCATATTGACTTGCAAAGAATTTTTCATTCTAACCTATCATTCACATTTCTTCTCAATATTTGCCAAAAATAGATTTGTACTTTTTATTGAATAGATAACGTGATTTACAATTGTTTGGCCTTGATCTATTAGCTTTCAACCTAAACGTACAAGCCGAGTATGAACTAATATTTTTTATCACTTATGGTTTTCATTTTGGCAATGAAAATTCACTTTGAAACTATATTTTTGGCATTAAAAATCTATATTTTCATCAACATTTTGGAGTCAAATATAGTGAAGTTGATGTTTGATTAGATATTTTGGAAGGTCTAAAGTCACTTTGTCAAGGAGTTTAGATGTAGAAGATAAAATTGACCTATATTTTTGGTAATCGACTTGCATTTGGGAGACACTTTTGCATGTCACATTAGCTATTTTTAGTGAGAGAAATCAAAAATTGAATTTTGAATTCAACCCTTACAAGTAGAGACACTCACTTCAACCTAAATGGGGGCATTTGACTCAAGCGTGGTGTCATCCAATTTGGGTAGTAATTGAGAAATCTTAAAATTGTAAAATCATCCTTTTCAAATTCATCTTGGTTTGGTGTTTAATTTTGTCTTTGATCTACATTGCGGCATTACATTTGGGTGCTCTGACTTGTAAGTTCAACTTGTCCATTTAGAGAAAACCTATAATTTTACCTTCACTCCTTTCCTTTCTACCTTTGTGTTGGATATTGCTAATGCATTGGGGAAATGGTTGATACATTTAATATGTTTAATCACTACGTTGAGTGAGGTTGGAGCTACTGTTGTTGTCATTAGTGTTTTGTCACTAATGTAAACATATATTTCTATGAAGAGAACATGTTGGTTACTACAGTGTACGGACACTGTATGGATGTTTCAGAATGTGCGAAGTCAGATGAGAGTACAAGAAGATGTTGTGATCTTATATCCAAGATCACATCATGTAATGTTGCATATTGGATGAGTTACATATGTTTTGGTGAAGACTGGTTACTGGACTGTGACAGTGGAAGTTGATAG
This sequence comes from Chamaecyparis obtusa, assembly GCA_027943335.1. Taxonomy (NCBI): domain Eukaryota; kingdom Viridiplantae; phylum Streptophyta; class Pinopsida; order Cupressales; family Cupressaceae; genus Chamaecyparis; species Chamaecyparis obtusa. Next base: position 60,880 of record BSBK01010601.1, on the reverse strand, counting down.
AGTGAGTCTCTGTGTTTCTGGTATATCTTACTGAAGATATGGATTCAGTGTATGCAAACTTAAGGGATGTAAGACAAGGTATTGAAGAATGTTCGATGGTCAGCGCAAGGTATAGAATGTTGGATGACATTAGTTGTGGCATGTGTTCTCGAGGTAACTTATTTGGAATCTAACTTGAGGGCTGTAGCATGCATTTTGTTTGGCAAATGTGAATTAAGGATGTCAGTCCTTAATTGTTGTAATGTAATCATTGTATACTTATTTTAGATATCATGTGTATCTTAGTAAGGGTTTATGTAATTATTTGTATATTAGGAAATCCTAATCGGTCGACCTGATCATGTAGAATGTAATAGGGTATATATGTAAGATCTTTTCTTTGGAAAAGAAAATTGTGAGAATGTATGTGATGTAAAGAAGATTGTGAAAGTTGTGAGCTTGTGTCTGTTGGATGTAGAGCAGAGAATTACTGGTGTACTTCATTGGAACTGATCAAGCAAACATAGTTGTTGTCAAACAGTTCAAAAGACTGTGTATTTCCTCATATACACTTGTGTTGCAAACAATGAATTTTGAAGGTGGATTTAACCTTCTTTGGGTAGTGAGCCTGGGTAGTGAGCCCACCCTTCTTTCTTGACTCCTAATAGGGTCTGTCCTCTAACAAGGACTGTGTACTGTAATGTTTCAATAAGCTCCTAACAAGGCTAGATCTTCTAACAAGGATACTATACTTTCAGTACATCATTTGTGGGTGCTAATTCCTACCAGGGTTTTTACCTTTAATAGGGTTTCCCCAACACCAAAATATTGTGTTGTTGTGTTGGCATTCATTGTGTTCACTAGATTTGATATTGTTGCTATTCAAAGTTTAAAGTTTAATATTTTGTCATACAATTGATTCACCCCCCCCTCTCAATTGTATTGTGGACTGTTATTCCTAACAATTGGTATCAGAGCTACTAGTCCTTAGAGATAAAGCTTAACAACTTGAGGTGATCTTGGAGATGGCATTCTATAGGAAAGATAGTTTGAAATTTGATCCTGAAAAATTTGACAGTTGGAAGAACAAGATGCAAACTCATTTGCTATGTTTGGGCATTGACTATTGGTTGATTACAAAGAATAAGGTAGCTATAAATACCGAGAATGATTTTCCATCAGATACTAATGATGACAAGAAGGTATTCTCATACAACATGGTCATAAGGGAAGCACTTATCAGTGCACTCTCTGAAGGAGAATTTACTGAAGTTAAAGACTTGGATTTGGCACACCATATTTGGAATAGATTAGAAGTACTATATGAAGGACACAAGTATACCAAGCAAGAGAAGTTACAGAACTAGAAAATAAAAATGGTGAAGCTACAAATGAAGGATGATGAAAGCATTAGGGCTTATGTTCAAAGGGTTACAAAGGTTGTGGTTGGAATCAGAAACTATGGAGGCACTTTTGATGAAGAAGAAGTCATTGTGAAGATCCTTAGATCATTGACACTTGTTTACAAGACTAAGGCTATATCTATACAAGAAACTATACCTTTGACTCTGAACTTTAGCAGAGAGATGTTGATTGCAAAGCTAACTACCTTTGAACCTGTTGAAATGGGAGATTTTGTACCTAAAGTTGAATCTGCATTCAAAGCATCTGCATACAAGAAGATAATGTCTGCACTTCTGAGCACCAATAGTGAAAGCCTAAAATAAGAGCTTGGTAAATATGCTGAGGAATAGGAATTGATACAAGCAGAGGAAAGAAAGGTGGATGAACTTGTTGCACTGATTGCTAGAAGAGAAAAGAGAGGTAAGGGTAAATTTGAAGGAAAGTAACCTCTAAAATGTTTTTCATGCAATAAGGTAGGTCATTTTGCATCTAGATGTCCTACAAGAGTTCCTAAGTACAAGCCTAAGTTTTTCAAGTCTAAGTATTCAAAGGACAAGGAATGTTATTATGCTAGTGAAGGTATTTTTGATGGTGATGATTTAGATTATGAGGAGATTGGATTTGTTGCTATTAAAGATGAATCGGTAGACGAGGAAAAGGCTTTAGTATCACATGTTGATAAGAAATCTAAATGGATTATAGATAGTGGTTATTCACATCATATGACTGGAGACAAAAATAAGTTTGTTAATTTAGTGAAGTATGATGGTGGTGTTGTAAGATTTGAAGACAATCTTCCTAAACCTATCATAGGAGTAGGATCTATTACTCTGGATGGAAAAACTAATAATGATAATGTAATACTTGTTGATAGACTTAAGCATAACTTGTTGAGTGTTGGACAGTTAATGGATAAAGAGTTTCAGTTATAATTCAATGATGGTAAATGTTTTATTAGAAGTAAGGCAGGAAAGCTAATTGCAACCGGTACTAAATCTAGAGGTAATGTGTTTGAGTTAAATACATTTGGAGCCTCTTGTTTTGTTGCGAAGGTAGATGACAGTTGGTTGTGGCACATAAGGTTTTGTTATATTAACTTTGATAATATTATGAAGGCAAGTTTGACTAATGCAGTAAGAGATCTACCGAAGATTGTGAAACCATCTAACATGGTATGCAGACAATGTGTTATGGGAAAATAGACTAGAAGCAGTTACAAAAGTAAAGCATATACATCAAAAGGAAAGTTGGATCTGGTACATACAGACCTATGTGGACCTACAAGGACAAGATCATACTATGGTGAAAGGTATTTTATACTTTTTGTTGATGACTTTTTTAGAATGATGTGGGTTACTTACTTGAAAGAAAAATTAGAAGCATTTGATAAATTAAAGTTATTCAAAGCAAAAGTAGAGAATGAGTCAGGTTTAAAGATAAAATGTTTGAGATCAGACAAAGGTGGAGAGTTTACTTCAGACTTATTCAATTCATACTATGAAGAGCATGGAATACAAAGACAAACATCTGCTCCTATGACTCCACAATAGAATGGGATAGCAGAGCGAAGAAACATGACTATACTTGATGTTGCTAGGACAATGTTGCTTGAAGGAAATGTATCTCATATGCATTGGAGAGAGGTTGTTGGGACAATGGTGTAAACATTAAACATAGTTCAAATTAGAGAAGGTACAAGTAAGACTCCTTATGAATTATGGTTTGATCATACTCCTACTGTAAAATATTTCAAAATATTTGGTAGTAAGTGCTATAACAAGAGAGATGATGAGATAGGGAAGTTTGATGTTAGAAGTGATGAAGGAATTTTCCTTAGTTATTATACTAAGAGAAAGGCTTACAAGTGTTTCAATTTGAGATTAAGGAAGATGATTGAAAGTAACAATATGAAGATAGATGAAAGGTTTCAGATACAAGAGAGAATGTATGACTATAATCAGAATATATAGATCAAAGAGGTTGTTGTTGTAGTAGAAGAAGAACTTATCGAGGCTGAATGCAAAAATGAGACTTGTGATGATGACACAAATGAGGCTACTGAGATTCCTAAGACTCTGAAGTATGTAAAGAACAATCATGTCCTGAAAATCAAATTATTGGTAACTCTAATCAAGGAGTAATGACTAGATCAAAGACTAGAGAAGAAATTTGTTTGATTTATAAGTTGAACCAAAGACAGATGAAGCTTTTAGAGATGAATCTTGGATAAATGCTATGAAGGAAGAGTTAGATCAGATAAAGAAGAATAACACTTTGGAATTGGTTCCTAGACCTAAAAACAAAAATGTAATAGGAACTAAACGGGGTTTTAGAAATAAAATGAATGAAGGAGTTGTAGTAAGAAACAAAGCAAGATTGGTATGTAAAGGTTATTCACAATAAGAAGGCATAGATTTTGAAGAGACTTTTGCTCCTATTGCTAGAATAGAAGCTGTGAGATTATTTTTGTCTTATGCTTCACATAAGAACTTCAAGGTATATAAAATGGATGTGAAATCTGCATTCTTGAATGGGGATCTTGAAGAAGAAGTATATATAGAACAACCTGATAGATTTCCTTTATGCAAAGATGGAGACATGGTATGCAAGTTGAAGAAAGCTCTGTATGGGCTGAAGCAAGCTCCAAGGGCTTGGTATGCAAGGTTAGACAAATACTTACTTTAGCTTGGATTCAGAAAAGGTAATGCTGACAGTAATTTATGCTAATAGTAATTTGTATTTAAGAACTAGCGAAGGTGGAGTTTTGATAATAGAAGTATTTGTTGATGATATTATCTTTGGAGGAAATGATGAACTATGTGAGAAATTTTCTAAAGAGATGGAAAATGAATTTGAGATGTCCATGATAGGTGAAATGAAATTCTTTCTTGGACTAAAAATAAATCAGAGTAAAAATGGCATTTTTATTCCTCAGACTAAATATCTTAAAGAAATTTTGAAAAAGTTTGGAATGGAAGACTATAAACCAGTTGGTACACCCATGGTGACTGGTAATAAGCTGACAACTAATGATGAATCAAAGTGTGTTTTTCAGACCAAGTATAGATCAATGGTTGGAGGATTACAATATCTAACTCACACCAGACCAGATATTGCTAATGTTGTTGGGATTATGGCTAGATATTAGGTAGAACCTAAAGAGACACACCTAAATGTTGTGAAAAGGATATTGAGATATCCAAAAGGAATAATAGACTATGGCTTATGGTATGATAGAAATGATAGCTTTTAACTTCATGCTTATACTAATATTGATTGAGCAGGAAATATTGATGACAGAAAGAGTACTAGTGGTGGTGCATTTTTCCTTGGGAAAAAAGTTGGTTTCATGGCTAAGTAAGAAGCAAGATTGTATAGCTCAATCTACAGTTGAATTAGAGTATGTTGTTGCTTCTATTAATTACACTCAAATTGTTTGGATGGAACAAATGTTGAAGGACATTGGAATAAATTTTGATGATCCTATGGTTATCCATTGTGATAACACCAATATAGTGAATATGTCAAAGAATTTGGTGATACACTCTAAAACTAAACATATTTCTATCAAGTGTCACTTCTTGAGAGACAAGGTGGTAGAGTAGGAAATAAAGTTGGAGTATATTAGTACAAAGGAACAGATTGCAAACATCTTTACAAAGCCATTACCAAAAGATACCTTTAAATATCTCAGAGGCATAATTAAATGATGTAGGGATGCATCAATCTAGAGGTTTTCATAGCCTTATCATATTTTGGACTTGATGTAGGGATCTACTCCTCAGGAAGAGTGACCATTGAAGAAAGTTGAGAAGAATAGTTGATGACTCATGGCACCCTTTTCCATTTTTGCCAAAGAGGGAGTGTTGCTATGAGAAAATCCCTACTGTATGGGGAGATTGTATGGAGTTGTACTATTTGGTTACAAAACTTTGGATTGATAAAACTTTGGGTTAATGGATTTTTCCATATGTTGACATCAATTCCAAAGGGGGAGATTGTTGGATATTGCTAACGCATTGGGAAAATGGTTGATACATTTAATATGTTTAATCACTATGTTGAGTGATGTTGGAGCTATTGTTGTTGTCATTAGTATTTTGTCACTGATGTCAACATATGTTTATGTAAAGAGAATAGGCTGGTTACTACAGTGTACGAACACTGTACAGATGTTTCAGAATGTGTGAAGTCATATGAGAGTACAAGAAGATGTTGCGATCTTATATCCAAGATTTCATCATGTAATGTTGCATATTGGATGAGTTACAAATGTTTTGGTGAAGACTGGTTACTGGACTGTGACAGTGGAAGTTGACAGAGTGAGTCTCTGTGTTTATGGTATATCTTACTAAAGGTATGGATTTAGTATATGTGAACTTAAGGAATGTAAGACAAGGTACTAAAGAATATTCGATGCTCAAAGCAAGGTACATAATGCTAGATGGTGTCACTTGTGGTGTGTGTTCTAGAGGTGACTAATTTGGAAGTCGACTTGAGGGCTGTAGCGTGCATTTTGTTTGGCAAATGTGAATTAAGGATGTTGGTCCTTAATTATTGTAATGTAATCATTGTATATTTGTTTTAGATACCGTGTGTATCTTAGTAAGGGTTTATGTAATTGTTTGATATTAGGAAAGCCTAATCGGCCGACTTGATCATGTAGAATGTAATAGGGTATATATATATAAGATCTTTTCTTTGGAAAAGAAAATGGTGAGAATGTATGAAATGTAAAGAAGATTTTGAAAGCTGCGAGCTTGTGTCTATTGGATGTAGAGCAGAGAATTACTGGTGTACTTCATTGGAACTGATCAAGCAAAGAGAGTTGTTGTCAGACAGTTCAAAAGACTGTGCATTTCTTTATATACACTTGTATTGCACATAGTGAGTTTTGAAGGTGGATTGAACCTTCTTTGGGTAGTGAGCCTAGGCAGTGAGCCCACCCTTCTTTCTTGACTCCTAACAGGGTTTGTCCTCTAACAAGGACTATGTACTTTAATGTTTCAATAAGCTCCTAACATGGCTATATCTTCTAACAAGGATACTATACTTTCAGTACATCATTTGTGGGTGCTAATTCCCACCGAGTTTTTTTACCTTTAAGAGGGTTTCCCCAACACCAAAATATTGTGTTGTATTGTGTTGTTGTTGTGTGCTATAATTGTGTCACACTTCTATGAATCATTACATTCAAGAACACTCAAGAATGAGGTCTCAAAAATTGATCCATAGCTCCCTAGGCATGAAGTGCAAGGGTTTTTAAGAATGCTCTCAGCTAGAGCTATTTAGCCTATAACCTTGCTAGTAAACCATGCAATGGGAGATTCAATGAAGACAAGGGCAAGAATGCCAATATCCCCAAGAATCAAATGAATGCAATGCAATGCAAGCTAATCTATGAGAATGAAAGATGCAAGCTAGTCTATGGAAATGAAAGTACAAGCTATGCTATGAAAAGGAAAGAACAAGTATTACCAAGCCTTCCTAATTAAGCTAGATGAATTAATCTAAAGCATAAAGGAAACTAAGCTAAGTATGAAGCTATGAATGCCATGATAATGCAAGAAATGAAACTATGATAACATGTAAATGCAAAAGCCAAGAATGCTCCAAATCTTCAAAAAGCTCCAAATGTACCTAGAAAACCTGTAGCATAACATTAGCATAAAAAGTTGGGCCCTAGAATGAAGAAGAGAGCTCTCCTTTTATAAGAAATGAGAAGGAATGAACCATGAAGATTAAGAGACAAAAGATTTAATCAACGGTGGAGCTTGAAAGAGGAGCAATCCATGTGCACAAGTATCCTCCAATGAGAAAATAGGAGTTGACTTTTGTGTCCATATGAGACAAAATGTGCTTTTCTCTTTTTTATAAAATAAGAATAATATTTTATTTGTGCAACTTAGGATAAGAGGAAAAGTGGGGGCTTTTTATTTAATAAAAGGGGAGGAAATATTCCTTTTAATTAAATAAAGACTTAGGATAAGATGGTTAGCCCATAGAAAATAATCGAATAAATGATAGAACTAGGATTTGATCAAGAGCAAGCAATTGATGATTTAGCAAAAGGGGCTAATAGTCTAGATGACCATTTTTAGGTGTATACAGTTGTGTTGGCATTCATTATGTTCATTGGGTTTGATATTGTTGCTATTCAAAGTTTAAAGTTTAATATTATGTCATACAACTGATTCACCCCCCCCCCCCCCCTCTCAGTTGTATTGTAGACTGTTATTCCTCACACTTTGTGGCATGCTAACATTGATTTGGCACATCAATTTGGTGGTGGCCAATGTTGATTTGGTCATTGATTTGGGATGGTTATCCATTGTGAATGGGTCTCTAATGTCTTGGAAACAAAAACATAAACTTGATTTTGATTTTTTATGGGTGACAAAACCATTAAATTCATCCCTTTATTTGAATTTTGAAAATTTCTTTGTGTGTAAAGAGTGATAGGGAACAAGCTTAATGCAATTATTTTGAACACTTTTTATTGTTAAAAAAATACAATTTCACTGTCACCAAGCATAACTAGTAAGGTTGATGTCACAAAAGGAGGCAAAGAGTTTTGAAATAAAATAAGCCCTTGGTCACATGGTGTTTTAGTCCTTGGTTTTGTTCAAACCCAGGGTTACTTAAACTCCACCTATTTCTCCATTTTCTCTCATAAATTGTATATTCATTTGATTTGAAAATTATAATTTGTTATTTATTAAGGTTTGGAATTTTTTGTCATCAGTAGTTTTTTAAGCATTAAATTTTTAAGACCAAGGGATTGATATCAATGATATTTTTAGGCACTGGTGAAAGCATTAATAGAAGATGTTCTAGTGTACCTTTAATCTCAGTTTAAGCTCCTTGAGCTTGAAAAAGATGATATAATTTCTATAGAGAATTTTAAATTGGCTAGTGAAATTTATCTTTTCATTTTGGCTAGTCCCTAAAGATTCTTTGATATAGGTTGGGAAATTGTCTGTTGCCTGTATTTTGGTTTTTATTAAGTTTATGTTGCCAATATGCATTCTTCATTAATGTTACTAATATAAGTTTTTCATACTTTTGCACTTAATTTCATGTTGATTTTTCCTCTACTTTTTAATATCAGGTATTAATGAAGAATGAAACAGAGGCCTTGAAGGAATCTAAATTTCTTGATATACTAAATGTGATATGCATCATGTTATTTTGGTAATTAATTATTTCTCATGTGTCATTACTTAATTTATTAGTTTATTACCATGTGCTATCTACTTGATGAATAAGATATGTTTTTGAAATGTTGATTGGCTTGTTTTTTTCTTTTCATAATAGTTAAAGCTAAATATATGAAATATGTCATCAAGATTAGTTAGGATTATGAGTCTATATTCAACACTATAAGAAACAACATAACATATCTTATATGCACTTATTGATACTTTGCATCTGAGATTCATTTATGTTTATTATTCCTATAGCATAAATGTGGTCCCCTATAGCTATAACCATCATCCTATAATATGATCATATTCTGTTATGTTCCTATAGCTTTAAATTGTCATCATGTAGCTATATGTTGTTCATGTAGCTATATATTATTCTTGTAGCTTTATATTGCTCACGCAGCTAAATCTTGTGGCTATATGTTGTTCCTATAGCTTTATATGTTATTCATATAGATTTAAATTGTCATCTTGTAGCTATATGTTGTTCTTGTAGCTATAAGTTGTTTATGTAGCTTAATATGTTGTTCTTGTAGCTTTAAATTGTCATCTTGTAGCTATATGTTGTTTGTGTAGCTATAAGTTATTTGTGTAGCTTAATATGTTGTTCCTGTAGTTTTAAATTGTCATCTTGTAGCTATATGGTGTTCTTGTAGATATATGTTGTTCCTATAGCTTTATGTTCTTGTAGCTAAATCCAGTAGCTATATGTTTTTCTTGTAGGTTTATATGTTATTCCCATAGCTTTAAATTACATCATCATGTAGGTATATATTGTTCCTGTAGCTATATGTCATTCTTGTAGCCTCATGGTACATACAAACTCATCACAAACAAAATGAACACTAAGAAGCCACATGGGTCCCACACAAGGTTTTCTCCAACATCCTAATCCACTAGATGTATAAATTTCAATAATGTCACTATTTTCGCATTTAATGTAATTTTGCTATTGCCTGTAATTTGATTTTTTGAGTATTATTAGCAATACATAAGTTTTCAAACCAATATCCCCCTAATTTCACCTAATCTTAACTCTAAAAACATTATATTATTGGTAGGAACTTTAATGCTTTGCATATCTTGTTCTTTAAAGGGTACTAGCTCAATGGAAGAGCACTTGCCTGTAAGGCAAGAGGATGGTGGTTCGATTTTCATCATGCTCTAATATCACTAAATATATGACTAAATCAATTGAAATAAAATGATATTAAACTTAATAAATGAAAGTGAAATAAGAAGCATTTTTAGAAGCAACAATAGAAGCCAAACCAGAAGTGAACCAAAAGCAAGCTTGGAAGCAAAACTTGGCATTATCTAGGAAGCAATTCAAGTAGTGAACAAAGAAGTAATAATGGAAGAAAAATCAAAAGCAAACCTAGAAGAAAAATTGGAAGTAAACATGGAAGCAAAACAAGAAGAAAAATCAAAAGTCAAATTGGAAGCAACAAAGGACTCCATAATGGAAGAAAAATTGGAAGAAAAAAAGGACGTCATAATGGAAGAAAAGCTTGACGTCAATTTGGAAGCAAAAGAAAGAAGTTATTTTTGATGCCATACTAGAAGAAAAATAGGAAGAAAACTTTTTTGACACAAAACCTGACACAACATATGGCACAAAGCTCGACACCAAAGGTTGGAGACACTTTTTTGTTGAATTTTTCTCCCACTCAAAGGCTCATTTTAAGAAGAAAAATACACTAAAATTTAGTGTTATTTTAGGCACTAATGACATGGATTTATTGTAATGGTTGATTGGTTTGGGACATAGTTTTTTATCATATCCTGCATTATGGGATACGGTGTAAGATAAACTCCAAGGCTTAGATTTCTACTCCATCCAAGAGACTTCTCTTGTCTCCTAGAATCCTATCCTTCTATAGGATCTCATAATAGGCTTAGATCATTAACTAAGACCTATTAACACTCTATTACAAGAGTCACTCCTTGAAAACTTCACCTTGGATGATCCACACCTTGGTTTTGATTCACTTTCCCACTCTCACTTAGAAGGATCTAAGTGCCAAATCCTCTAAAACTTCACAAATATAAAAATTCATTGCAGGGACCTTCTACACATTGAATTAATTCAAATCCCATCCCATTTGATTGATTTGGGAAGGATCTAGCTTCATATTTTCATCGGCTTCAAGAATTCACTCTATGAGACTTTAAAAGTAGGCCTTTTCCCAGTAGCCTTTTTTTTTATGGCTTTTGTCCTTTCTTGACCAAACTCTCCAAAAAACTTGAAAAAAAAATTTGATATTCAAGTACCCTTTTGGATGAAATTGAAGATTCTATAACTTTTAAACTCAGACACCCTCTGTACACCTCCTTCCTACTATCAAGGAGAAATAGGGCTAAAAGGCCTAATTTTTAGGACAGTCTAGCTACCTGCAATAAACTTACTCAAAACCTATCCTAATGGATTGGTATGACCTCCATATGCCTAGGATGGATAGTTAATATGAATTCCTTCTAGAAAAATCCCTGGGGATGTACTGTACCTTACATTCCCCACATGAAGTCTCTCAATTTCTCTCTGTCAAGCCTCTAATCGGGTCTACCTAGCTCGCCTAGGGCTTGACTCTAAAATTAGCTACCTTCATCATCCCACTTCCTCCCTTTATATACATAATTTATAGAGGCCCCAATTGAAGATTCAACCACTTATTTTGATTTTCCATGGTTGAATCTCACATGGGAGCCATTTTTACAAAATTTGTCTAACAAAGACCAGCAAACTGTCACTAACTAAAACAATTTGCTAAGCACACTAAATATACTCTAAACCTTTAAATAATAAAATGAAAGTCTTCTAATCCACTATAGAACATGATCCAATCACTGTATCAACACATTCAAAGCTTAAGGTATGACTATTCACTCAAAAACCTGACATATCCTTCAAAATAAAGTTGCAGAGCTCATATTAGCTAACTCAAACTTTTCACAATGCATCCACTACCTAGAGATTCAAGCCATCATCTACATGAGATATCTCCTCCATAATTTTAGGGCCTACTGGCTGAGCATCACCTCCTACAACTGAGGGAATCCTAGGTTATCAATATTGCATGCAACATTTGCAATAATTGCAAATGTTGTCATGACAACAATTTTGCAACATTTGGCAACTTCATCATGTGCCTTGATCCTATATTCTAGGTCACTTAACCTCCCATGTTTCGAGGTTCCAAGGTCATTTATGACCATTTTAGCATTTTACAAACAATTTCACATCTCTAAGACATATTGATGACTCAACCTCTTTATCCCTATGGTAGGAAATTTAAATAGCAACTAACAAAGGCTATTAGTGTGACCTTAGTCCTAGTGACTAATTCACCTAGCCAACATTGAACAATACCTTCTAAGTGTATGCAGTTGAACATGGACCTCTAATCCAACTACACACACAACATAGTCATTACTCACACAATCAAATTACGAAAGAGAGTATTGATTACTCAATTCAAAATTCATGGTGAAGCGACCTGTTGCCTCCTATGTAGATGGGGTGTTTAATTACTCTCAGAATGAGAGCCCAACAACCATTGGACCAGTACTACAATGGAGGATTTGAAAGCTTATGAAGATAAGTAAAAGTGCAATTAATCTAAGATTAAGATGCAATTTATAATCTAGAATGGAGTGCATATTTTAGTCTAACAATTTGAAAGTAAATATGAAATGCAGATTCTAGTCTAATAATGCTTGAAAGAAAGATGAGATTAAACTATGAGCAAGTAAGCAAACTAATTACAATGAAAATGCAATATTAAACTAGATGAAGTTAATCTAAAATATGCAATGAAAGCTTGAAATAATGAAATTGAGACAAAAAAATGCTATAGTTTAGTTACTCTCAAAATTGCTCTCCTTCGAATGAAGAATGAGGTTCAATAAATAGACAAACCCAGGGAGACAATGAAGAGGTTCTTGATTTGAAACTCTTGACTCTTCATTCCCAATTGAGACAAAAAGGCATGAATTACTTAATTAAAAGAATGTTTATTGCCACACAAGGGTGACCCTTCAAATAATTTGAATTATTAATTCAAATAAAGGTGTCCATTCAAATAACAAGTAACATTAATTCCTTTTTATGTATATTAGAAAAATGGGGTGGGTTTAATTTAATTTTAAAGCACTTAGGACTTTAGAATTAAATAAATTTATCATAGGGGTAATTTAGCTAATAAAAGTCGAAGACTTTAGGAATTAATTATAATATTTGATTAATGCAATTTAGGGTTTTTGCAATTGACATCAAGTTGAATTAAGTCAGGTAGGAGAGACAAAATTGCTTAGCAAAGTAAGACTTTGAAGATGTAAAATTGACGAAAATGCACCAAAATTGATTGAATTTATTAGGTGCCAATTTTAGGGTATTACGTTTGCCCCTCTTTGAATTGATATGCGAACAACGCGTTGATTCAAAGAATAGTCTGAAGTGATAGATGACGAGAATTTTAGAAGTCTAGGTTAGGATGCCAAGACACCGAATAGATCAAAGCATGATTTTCTGAAGTCTAAGTTAGATTGCAAAGACAACGGTCTTGAGAGAAGATGAGAATCGGGGTTAGATTGCCCCAATACCAATTGATGAGAGATGCAGACTTAGGATTGTCTCCAGAATCAGGGTTAGATTGCCCCAATACGAAGCCTAGACCTCCAAGACCTGGGTTAGATTGCCCAGATAACGGTCTAAAATAGATTTCAAGAGCTATCTCCAGAATGAAGATTGACTCCTAGGAATTAGGGTTAGATTGCCCCAATACCTAAAAGATTTCGAGAACCATCTCCAGAACGAAGCTTGATTCTTGAGGATCTGAGTTAGATTGCTCAGATACCTAAAAGATAGATGACTAGATAGCAAGATGTGAGGCACCGAGATGCCCCTAGTGACAAGATGCCTCAAGCGGTGAGGACTTTGAATCAAATCAAACTAATTCAAGAATTGATTCGACAAGATTTAAATGATGCAATCATCCTGCCCCCTCGGGAGTGAAATCAAAAGATGACATATCAGAAGGATGATTGATAATAAGAGGTTGCAGAGCAGAAGCAATAAGACTAGATTCAAGAAGCTGCAGAAGCAAATTGGAGCAATGCAGAGGTCCTGCTGACCAAGTTTGACCATGGTTGACCAGATTTGACTAGAGTTGACTTTGATGAAAAGAGAAAAGATCTTGAGAACATGATGCAAAGATGAGGATCTGGTAGGAAGATGACGCCAGATGGCTGACTGTGCAAGTGTCCAATCTCAAAGGGTTGCAGAATTTAAAATATGATTTTGAGCTATCTAGAGATGTCAAATTTTGATTTCGATCCCAAAAAATTGTGCAGCCATGACGAACCCGGGACAAAAGATGAGAACCTTCGATGAACAGATCTAGAAGAAAGCAATCAAGAAGATATCATCTCAAATGCAAGCTTAGCATGAAAGATGTGGGCCTAAGCTAAATGCAAGCCTAGAATGAGCGAATGCAATTCCTAGGACTTGGTTGTTGGAATCACCATATTTATCATCATAGAGTTCATTTAGGCATGGGATGATCATGAGATGCCATACAATCCTCACTAACATTGCAATCATGAGAATATGAATATGACATAAGTCTTAGATTTGTCGAAATAAGGTGTAAGCATTAAGGCACAAGAAGCCAAAATGACTTGAACACCTATTCCTTTTGATTTAGCAAGTTAACATAAGCATCAAAGCACAATTGCTAGAATGACCTGAATGTTGCTTGCAAACAAACACACCAGACACACAAGAGTTCCTTCTTTTGCCAAAGAATGCTTGCAATGACCCTTACGTTCACTTAGTAGGACGAGCGTTAGTGATTTTACTTGTAGTAGAAAGAAGTTATTCAAAAAAGACAAGGAGAAGAACCAACCTCACCAAAGCATCCATATAAAAGGAGTCAAGATACGCATGGCCATCCAATACGAGATGAAGGCTCTTAAAAACTAACACCCCTCTTAGATAGATTCTTTGGATCATTGGAACTAAACCAGTAAGAAGAAAGCACAAAAAAAAAGATCATGCCCCCAGTCTTCGAGTTTCTCAGTCAAGAAAGACATCTTAGATTTGCTCGAGAGAAAAATGATAAAGCAAACAAACAAACAAGCAAATAAAAAGATCAGCATGCTTCAAAGGAAAACAATCATTTTTTAGTTTTAGTTTACGTTTATGTTCAAGCGGATTGAAGTCAAATCGAAAGCAAACAACGTTCGAAGTCTCGACAGGATAGCAACAATAGGAAGACACAATGAGAATCGTTGGTGACTGATGCACGAACAAAACTTTCAAAAGCAAAAGGACAATGCCCCCTAGACCAGGAAGGTGCCCCTAAGTGTGAACCAGTTCCAATCCATGAAGAGTCAAGGAAAATCTCAAAGACAACTGAAGGCAAGTGCATGAGCTAGAAAACTAAAGCAAAAAATGAACTAAAAGCAGGAAATAAACTAAAGCAGGAAAGCAGGAAAGTGAACTAAAGCAGGAAACTAAAAGCCAAGCGATGCTGAAATGAGATGTAGCTTTAGGAAACAAGAGGCACTTGTTTACCAGGTTTTCACCATCTTGGTAGAGATTCTATTTTTGCTACCATGATGCCTGTTTACCAGGTTTTCATCAATGGCACATTTTTCTTCTTTTTCAATTTTTTTTGTACTTTTCTCTTCTTTTTTTTACTTTTTTTTAATTTTTGATCTTTTCACTTTTTTTTTTGTATTTTTTCAATTTTCAAATTTTTTTGATTATTATCAAGGCACCTATTTACTAGGTTTTCACCAAGATAATAGATACATCAAAGCGCCTGTTTACCAGGTTTTCACTAAGATGATCATTTTTTTAGGACATTTTGCAATTTTTAGGATTTTTTGCAATATATCATTTTTTTGGATTTTTTCAGGACCAATAAATATGTACATGAGCATACAAGCAATGTCTCAATTATATAATTTCTTCAAGTGAAGAGCATTGATAGGCTCTTTGAGTTGTTCTCCTTCAGTGGTGGAGAGTCGATTAGTGCCAGACCCAAATGCTGCAGTAATAACATACAGACCAAGCCAGTTTGGTTTGAATTTCCCTTTTTGAACTCACTGCTGCTAATTCTTGGGGTTCTCTCTCAGAACGAGATCACCCACTTGGAATTCTCTTTGTTTGGATTTCTTATTGTAGGCTTTAGACATCCTCTTTAGGTATGCTTGAAGATGATCAAATGCCACCTTCCGACGTTCATCAAGTAACTCAAGCTCTTGAAGCTGAGATATTCTATTTTCTTCATCAGTGATGAGACCCCTCAAAGAGATTTGCAATGTAGGAATCTTGACCTCAATAGGTAATGCTGCATCTACCCCATAAACCAAGGCAAAGGGAGTGGCCCCCATTGGTGTTTGGATACTTGCTCTGTAGGCCCACAAAGCCAGATTAATCTAGAGATGCCAATCTCTACCAGACTTATGAACTATTTGGTGCAAGATTTGGAGAATTGTCTTATTAGAAGCTTTTGCTTGTCCATTACCTTGAGGATAATAGATAGATGACCAATGCTGAATAATTCTAAATTTGGTGCATAAGTATGTCAGGTCCTTATTTTTGAATTGTCCCCCATTGTCAGTGATAATGGATGAGGGTACATCACATCTACAAATGATATAGTTTAGTATAAACATAGCCACAGACTTGCCATGAGCTACAGTTAGAGGCACTGCCTCAACCCACTTGGTAAAGTAATTAGTAGGTGTGATGATAAACTTATGTCATCTTGAAGAAGAAGGATGTATTTGACCTACCAAATCAAAGGCCCATTGCTGAAATGGCCAGAAATTGATAAGAGGACTAAGCTCTTTAGCAGGATCATGAATTAGATTCCCGTGCAACTGGCATTGTTTGCAAGTCTTGGCATATTGAATAGCTTCTTTTTCCATGTTCATCTAGTAATAACTAGCTCTAATAAGTTTTCAGGCTAACGTCAGACCACTAGAATGAGACCCACAGATACCTTCGTGTACCTCAGCTAGCGCACGTTTGGACTCATCAGGTTCTAAACACCTAAGGAGGGTATTGTCTAGACCTCGTCTATACAAGTCATTTGCTATGAGGACATACCATGAAGTAGTATGAATTAGGTGACACTTTTCATTCTGAGTATAGGTGTTTGGAATGATCTGGTCACGAAGGTAGGAAAAGATATGGTGGTAGCGGGATGAATCATGTCCAATGACTGAACAAATCATCTTGGATTTAGGAATATCATAGGTAGGGTAGTGTAATGCCTCCACTAGGAATTTGTGTCTAAAGTCATTTTTCAACATTTGTAACATTGAAGCAAGAGTGGCTATAGCATTAGTTGCTTTATTGTCTGCCCTTGGAATTTTCTGGAAAGAAATGTGTGCAAAATACTATTTGAGATCATCCACCATTCTTTTGTAAGGTACTAGCTTGTCATCTTTTATTTGGTAAACATCATCGACTTGGTTGATGATTAACTGAGAGTCTCCAAAGACCTTGAGCTCATCCACACTCCATTGAAGGGCTATCTTCATACCATTAATGAGAGCTTCATATTTAGTTATGTTGCTTGTGTAGGGAAACAAAATTTTGTATGCTTTGGGTAATGAGTATCTTTGAGGTGTTATAAACAGAATGCCTGCACTTGATCCTTGCTGAGTGAATGATCCATCAAAGAACATGCTCCAAGATTGATGTGTGAGAAGCATGATGGATTCATCTGGGAATTCAATACTCAAAGGCTGGTGATCTTTCAAAGGAGCTTTCACCAACTGATCATCAATCACTTGTCCTTTAATAGCTTTTATTTCCACATACTCAATGTCAAATTCACTAAGTATCATCACCCATTTTGCTAACCTACCCGTGAGGGTAGCCTTGCTCAGTAGGTACTTCAGTGGATCAATTTTTGCAATAAGCCTTGTAGTATGAGCTAGCATATAATGCCATAAATTTTGAGAAGCAAATACAACTACTAAACAAGCCTTCTCAATGACAGAATAGTTCATTTCATAGGAAACCAATGTTCTGTCGATATAGTATATGGCTCTCTCTTTGTTGTTCTGATCTTCTTGAGCTAGGAGAGCACCCAAAGATGTGTTCATTGCTAAAATGTATAGTATAAGCAGCTTCCCATGAATAGGAGGCATCAAAATTGGTGGATTAGCAAGATATTGTTCTATTTGAGTGAGTCCCCTATCACATTCTTCATTCCATTCATAGGTCACACCCTTATGCAAGGTTTTAGTAAATGGTTGTGGCTTGTCAGCCAACTGTGAAATGAAGCACCGGATAGATTATAGCCTTCCCTGTAATCCTCTCATTTGACTGATATTCTTTGGTGGAGGCATGTTCATAATAGCTTTCACCTTTTTAGGATCAACTTCTATGCCTTTAGCTGAAATGATATAACCCAAGAGTTTCCCGGAAGTAACACCGAATGCACATTTTTTTGGATTAAGTTTGAGACTAATTGTTCCATGCGGTCAAGGATGGGACCCAAATCTATAAGATGAGTTCTTTACTACATGCTTTTGGCTAGAGTATCATCCACATAATCCTCCATCATTTTATGCATCATATCATGGAAAATAGTAGTGACAACTCTCTGATATGTTGCTCCAACATTCTTTTAAGCCCAAAAGGCATGACATTCTAGCAAAAGGTGCCCCAGACACATGTAAAAGTGGTCTTTTCTTGATCTTCTGGTGTAATTTTGATTTGATTATAGCCAGAAAAGCCATCCATCAGGGAATACATCTCATATCCTGCTGTCATGTCTATTATCATATCAATATTAGGAAGCGGGAAGTCATCTTTTGGACATGCCTTATTGAGATCCTAGAAATCTATACACACACAAATGGATTTATCATGTTTAGTGACTGGTACAATATTTGAAATCCATTCTGCATAATCAATAGTTCTTATGAAACCAGCCTTAAGAAGCTTTTATAGCTCTAATTTAACCAAAAGTGCTCCGTGTGGATACATCTTTCACGGCTTCTGTTTAATAGGTTTGATACCTGGTGCAATGGATAAATGGTGCATGATTAGATTGGGGTCTAATCCAGGCATGTTAGAGTAGGTCCATGCAAAGTTTATTTTCTTGCTCTGGAACAAGCTAGTGAACTCTTCTTTTTCTTTGACAGACAATGATTGTGCTAGATGAATAATCTGTGGAGTAGCCTTTGTACCCAAATTTACCAGCTGTGTCAGCTCAATCAATACTGATGACCTCTCTTGAAAGTGGCTTGGAAGTGTATCAAGTATCTCATCCTTGGGTGCCTCAGAGAGGTTTTCACCCTCGGACACATCTTTTATTTTTACTATTTTTGGCTCTGATACTGCCACAAAGTAGTTTTCACCATCAGAGCATCTATTTTTTCTTCTTTTAATTTTTTGACTAAGATACTTGATATTCGCCTCTGTCATGCTAACACTACTTTCACCGGTGGAGGACATCATAGGTTCAATAGCATGGAGGTAACAGGCTAGATCATAATCATTCTGGAACATTAGGACTTCATTGGATGAGTAAGGAGAGTTCCAGTTTATCAGATCAGGATGACAGAGTGAAAGGGAAGTAGTGACTGGTTCAATCACGTTCATGGTATAACCATAAAAAGTGTGGATGAGCAAGTCAAGACCTAGAGTGATCTCATCCAAAGGAGCATTCAAATCCTTATAAGACCTTACATCAAAAGTAGAGCACAAGTTAACACCGGTGGCATCTAATTCATGCAGCCTAGCGCTAGACCCTTCACCTACTTCAAGGAGTCTTTCATACACATGAACAATATCTATGTCTACATCATAAGTAACATTAGACAAAGAGTCAAACTCATATTCATGTGAGTCAGTACTTGATGTGGGAATTTCATTAGTACTAGTAGTATCACCTGACTCATCTTCATTCGTTGTGGCATTAATGGTCTGTTGGAGTTGTTCTTGTTCGAGATACTTTTGAAAATGTGGTGGCCTATATTGTTCACCTGGAAAATTGGGATCATCATTTAGTGTTTCTTTCCATTCCTCATATGTGAATTGATACACTGAAGAAGTCTTATCAGAATCAATATCAGTATCAGTATCAGTCTCTACCATATGGACCGACATGATAGGCTTATCAGGTTTTGTAAAGAGTGCACAAGATCCAAAGGAATAGGATATGGAAATGTGTCTTCATCAGAGCTGGCCTCTGGATTTACCTTTGGAGTGGCATCTTCAATTTCTTGTTTAGGTTCAGGTTTAGGTTCTAACACAAACTTGTTAATCCCTAAATGAAAGGGGATCTTCTTGAAACCTAAGCCAGTTGTATCCTTTGTGCTATGGCCTGTAGCTTCAATGGGCTTTAGCAAACCATTGTCATTCTTCCCTATAGGACCACTCCCCTTATAGCCAAAGTGCTTCATGATCTTGAAGGCCTCACTATATGGCTCCTGTTCTAAATCTGGAGGTGGAGTAGTTGTTTTAGCTATTTCTTTTCCCTTATAGATCCAAGCTCTGATAGCTCTTTCTTCATCCTCATCTTCTAAAGGTATAGAGGCCCTTACAAAGGTGCCATCATAAACTATTTGAGGAGAAGCATTAGAAGGTTTTTTATTCTTAGAAGGTCTCCCATAAGAGTGTGGGGATAGAGGTAGAGCAGCAAGTGATAACACATGTTCAATTTGGTATTCTCCCATGCCTGTATCCTTAAGTCTCAAAGTTTGTTCCATCTCTTTTAGCTTAGCATTGTAAAACTGAGGGGATTCTCTATTTGCTAGAACAAAGCTATCTGCAAATTGTGCAAGGGTGTTGCAAGAGTAATTGGTATTAGCAGGCATAGTGACTTCCACCCCATGGAATGGAAACTTAATGCATTGATGATATGTGGACGAAACAACCTGCATCTCATGAATCCATGGCCTACCCAACAAGATATTGTAGGCAAGAGGAATGTCAAGAACTTGAAAAGTAACATCTCTCTCGATAGGTCCTACGTGGATAGGTAGCACAACTAAGCCTTGGGACTTGTGTTCTTCCTCATCATAAGCTTTGATGGTAATCTTTTTGTGGGAGTCTACACAATTCTCATCATATCCTAGCTGAGTAAGCAGCTTAGCAGAACATATATTAAGACTAGTACCATTATCTATGAGCACTCGATGGATGTTCTTAGGACCTATCATGACCTCTATATGCAAGGGAGTGTTATGTAAGTGACTCAAAGAGTGATCATCTTCTTCAAAGAAGGATAGATAGTGAGGCAAGGTCAAATGACCCACCATAGATTGGAATCGGTTGAGATTGAGATCCTTGGGAACATTTGCCTCAGCAAGGGCTTTATCCAAAATCTGCCTGTGAGCAGGTGAGATCTTCAACAACTCAAAAATGATAATCTGAGCATTGGTTTGCTGGAGTTGATCTAAGATGCTATAACTAGCTAAGCTAGATGTAGGAACATATTTCATGTTCTTATTGGTAGGGCCAATAGTAGTCTTATCCATAGTTTATTTTGGAGTAGATGTAGAAGTATTAGGACCCTTATCCGTAGTTTGCTTCAGAGAAGATGTAGAAGTATCGAGACCTATCAAAACAACTCTTCCACGTGATCGAGTGACAACATTAGCATAGTCTTGAGGTTGTTCAGATTTAGACGAATGAGACACAGAACTATGCAAGATGAAAGGAGTCTTAGGTTTGGGAGCATCATCACTTCCCTTAATAGTAATCACATCACAGTACTCTATCTCAATAGGTTCGATTATACCAATAACATTGTCATCATTAGTGTATGTGTAATTGACTTTAGCATTGGTATTCTTGGTGTTTGCAGACTCACCCTTCTCATGAGGAGGGAAGGGGTCCTTAAATGCTTGATGGTATAAATTCTTGTTATGGCCATCCACAATAATGTCACCACTATCAATCAAATCTTGGACCTTATGTTTTAGTTGAAGACAAGTAGAAGTATTATGACCCTTATTCTGGTGATAGTCACAATAAGCATTGTCATTCCACCAATGAGGTCATGGTTGTGGGTCATAGAGACGCTTTTCCAAAGGAGTAAGAATTTGATTCTACACAAGATTTTTATAGACCACATCAAGTGGTTCTCCCAAGGAATTGAATTCGTGCTTGGGTCGAGATTCCCAAGGTTTTTTTTCTAGAAAACCTCAAAGGTTGCTGATTTTCTACCATAAGCTTTTCAGCCGCTTTAACTGCTTGTATAGTGGAAGAGAGATTAAAAATAGAATTAGCAGGTTGTGGGGTCACATTATCGACCACTCCATCATTCACTACATCTCTATTCTTATTCACAAACTTCCCTTTATCCTTATTCGAGTTTGAAGATCCCTGCTTGTTGTCTTTACTCAAAGTCAATTCACCTTTCTTGATCATAAAGGCCTCTATTCACACTGCTTGTTTGATCATGCTATCAAAAGTTAGAGGACCTTGTAATTGCACTTGGTATCCAAAGTCTGGGACAAGATTGTCCAAGAAAATGTTGAGTCTCTCAGACTCTGGTAGCTTGTGAGGACACCTTGTACATAATTGTCTCCGCCTTTGGAGGAATGTTAGGAAAGATTATCCTTGTTGCTGTTTTAAATTGAAAAGATCCCAGATGTTGACCGGATGCTAAATATTATGTGAGTAATGTTGGAGGAATAGATTAGCCATTTCGTCAAAAGTCTTAATGCCAGTAGGTAATCTAGAAAACCATTCCATAGCTAGTCCACCCAAACTATGGGGAAATAAGTGCATAAGATATGTTTGATCATGCATGAATTCCATAGATAATGTGCCAAACTCCCTTAAGTGATCTTGGGGATCAGTTGCACCCAAGTATTTGTCATATTTAGGGAGTTCTACTTTTCTGGGAAAAGGTGGCATATGAAGAATTCTATCAAAAGGGAAAGGACAAATGCTTTCCATTGTGAATTGTTGAGCGGGTTTGTCCTTATTCTTCGCAAGTTGACTAATCTGATCTTGCATGTCTCGGACCATCTTTTGCAAATTTGCGGTCTTAGTTTCTTCTTCCTTGGCTATGAGTATTTCAACTTGATAGTCTGGGGGTAACTTGGCCCCTTGTTTAGCTAACTCAAGGAAGTATTTTTCTATCTCCTCTAGGAGAAGGATCTCCATCATTTTAACAAGAATCTTATTAGCTTTGGAAACATTTATATCATGTTGAGTTATCACATCATTTTCATTCCTAAGAATCTCATAAATGCTTAGAATCTGATCTTGTTGCTGATCATCTTGGTTTTGATCGAATGGAGGAGGGTGATAGAAATACGCGGGTTGTCGATCACCTTTAGGTTTGTTTCGAGATTGATCATCATTGTGGGACTAATTTTGGTCATGTTGAGATTGACCATGAGGCTGCTCATTCTGAGGTTGAGCATGATGTGGGTCATTAGAGGTTTGACCATGATACTGATTATTTTGAGATTGATCAAAAGTTTGACTGTACTTGCCCGGTTGGAAATCAAACAGATCTCCCATCTTGTTGTAGACTTGCGCAGTACACGAAGACTTAGTAAAGTGATATGAATGAGATCAAAAGGGTGTGGCTAAGGTAACCTTTGGTGAATGAACAGGACCAAAAGATTTAACAAATTTAGGTGAGAAGATATCATCAATAGTATCAATAGATTCAATAATAGGAGCAGTCCGAGGGAGTGGTCTTCCAAAGTTGTGAAACAATGAGTTGTCTTGGAAGAATGAGTTGTCTTGCTCTTGGAATGAGAAACCAGGTTGCACTTCAAACAACAAATTAAAACACTCTTGGAACACCAGAGGTGATGGTTGAGATAGGCTATCTTTCAAAGTACTCAACGAAGAATTCAAGGATATCTCACAAAGTTCAGATTTCACCACAGATTCAGGATGATCTATTTCTTGATTAGGAGGTTTGCTTTTACCTTGATCAATATTTTGAATGGGATAAGTCTTGCCACTTCTAGTCATGACAGTCATAGACAAAGATGTGACGAGAGAAGACTCAGGATAATGCTAGACTCTGTCTCTAAGATAATATAAAGGAGATATATGGCTAGAATAGCCAAGATGTGAGATGGACCTGGTATGAATCATCAAAAGAGGGGGCTAGAATAGCCAGGATAAGACTATCACAACACAAGATACAAAAGTCATAAAGAGATAAGGTAAACCAATGAGAGACAACATGAGTCAAAGCAAATATCGATCGATTCCTAACTCGAGACAACTAGTTTCTGATAGTGAACATTAGGAAAACAAACCTTAGACAAAAAGCAGATTTGATAAAAAGTCAAACAGTCAACAACAAACAGGTCTCTATTTTTGAAAACTGGGCTATAGTCTCGCACAAGAGAGTACCAGGCCACGTGAGAGAACACAAACCTTTGTGCAAAAGAACAAAGTCTCACATGAGAAAGTGCTCTGAAAAGTAAAACTTCGTGTGGGAAAAATCCAAAATCTGACAATTTGACATAATTTTCAAGGTAAAAGTTGAATTCTGAGATACAACCTGAATTGATGTCTGACAGAAAATCTAGTTTCCTGATAGGTTTGAAGAACAGTTTAATCAACAATCTCATTTTGAGGTTTCAAGCATTCGTTTAAAGACACAAAGGTTTAGATCAAGCAGTTGTGATACAAGAAGTAGTTGTTAACAGATCTATCAAGGACAAAGCAACTTGATAGCATCAGGGGGAGTCTTTGTTTGATAATGATTGGACAATGTTTAGGACTCGATAAAAAACACATAGCTTATCCCTACCAAAAAAAATGGTGAGAAGACAAAACCTTTGCCCCATTGCTTATGCGCATACGTGCACCTCACACAACTGTGTCACCCCCTAGAGGGCACCTGTGTTTTTGGTGTTTCCAAGGACTCAATAGTATACATTCAAAGGTTACCCATGTGGTAGGGGCTAGTGTTGTATACCACCTTCAAGCATCCAAGTGTATGCCTATGATGGGAATCTACGGGAGAGATTCTTCCCCCTCCCTACGCAAAGATTATGCCTCCTTTCAGAGGTGAACCGGGTAGGCCACTAGCTAAGGAAATTTTTTAATAGGCTTTCATTCATACTAACCTTTGGTGCCCCCGATACAGGGTTGAGGCCTCATAGCCACACCAACACTTGAAAGCTATACACCCCTACAAGCAGGGCTAGGAGTGGCACCGCTCAGTACAACAAACAAGGCCTTCTCAAGATGATAGTCAAAATCATGAGAAGGAAGCTAATATGGCTTTGGAGTCTTTAGACTCAACAAAGTGTTCTTTATTAAAGTGAGGCATAATCACCGGTGAAAGGTGCGTACTCACTTGGGTCATTCCCAGAGGTTCAAAAACTGGTTGGCCCTCTAAAGGTGACACAACTTGGCTTAGATCCAAGGGTTTGATTTTCTGTTTCTCTCAAAGAGAGGAGCACACTTCTCTACCTCATCACTTCACCCAAATGCATCAAGCAAGTTCATCATTGAGTTAGCTTCACTTCACCAAATCCACAAGCTTTTGGGTTTCTGGTTCTCTCAGAGAGAGAAGAGCATAATCCCTTGGCAAGTAGAAGTCTTAAAGATTCACTATCTTTCTCCACTTCCCCAAGAATCTGTCATATTAGTAGGATCATTAGGTTTATTCCCTACCTACTATCAAAATTCTCAAGAAATTTTAATGGAGCCCTATTTAGACTATGTGAATGAAAGCAAGAAACAAACACAACATTTTATAAGATCTTTGAATATTGTCCTGCAATCAAACCATTAGCATGTTTTATGTTCTTCATCAAATGTCCTGTAGAAAACTGTTATGCTGTGAAAAGAATAGAAAAATGGAATTTAACAGCAAACAAAAACTATCAGAAATCTGGAATAGGAAAGACAGAGATTGAAAAATTTAAAAACTATAATCAAATCTCACGCGAGGAAGTACTCCACAACACGTGAGAAAACACAAGGTGTCGTGCAAGGATGTAACAGGTCACGTGCGAGAGAGTGTTACTAGGAGCTAAACTTTGTGTGGTATGCTCTAGATTCTCATGTGAGAATCCGTACATAGGAAGTACAGACGCACGACATAGCTCAAATTTCCTATTAGAAAAATCAAGAATGAGGCCAGAAATTGATCTTTTATGCCCCACGGTGGGTGCCAAAATGTATGTGGTTGAATGTGGACCTCTAATCCAACTACACACGCAACATAGTCATTACTCACATAATCAAATTATGAAAGAGATTATTGATTACTCAATTCAAAATTCATGGTGAAGCGACCTGTTGCCTCCTATGTAGATGGGGTGTTTAATTACTCTCAGAATGAGAGCCCAACAACCATTAGACCGATACTACAATGGATGATTTGAAAGCTTATGAAGATAAGTAAAAGTGCAATTAATCTAAGATGAAGATGCAGTTTATAATCTAGAATGGAGTGCAGATTTTAGTCTAACAATTTGAAAGTAAATATGAAATGCAGATTCTAGTCTAATAATGCTTGAAAGAAAGATGAGATTAAACTATGAGCAAGTAAGGAAACTAATTACAATGAAAATGCAATATTAAACTAGATGAAGTTAATCTAAAATATGCAATGAAAGCTTGAAATAATGAAATTGAGACAAAAAAATGCTATAGTTTAGTTACTCTCAAAATTGTTCTCCTTCGAATGAAGAATGAGGTTTAATAAAGAGACAAACCCGGGGAGAGAATGAAGAGGTTCTTGATTTGAAACTCCTAACTCTTCATTCCCAATTGAGACAAAAAGGCATGAATTACTTAATTAAAAGAATGTTTATTGCCACATAAGGGTGACCGTTCAAATAATTTGAATTATTAATTCAAATAAAGGTGTCCATTCAAATAACAAGTAACATTAATTCCTTTTTATGTATATTAGCCAAATGGGGTGGGTTTAATTTAATTTTAAAGGACTTAGGACTTTAGAATTAAATAAATTTATCATAGGGGTAATTTAGCTAATAAAAGTCAAAGACTTTAGGAATTAATTATAATATTTGATTAATGCAATTTAGGGTTTTTGCAATTGACATCAAGTCGAATTAAGTTAGGTAGGAGAGAGAAAATTGCCTAGCAAAGTAGGACTTTGAAGATGTAAAATTGATAAAAATGTACCAAAATTGATTGAATTTATTAGGTGCCAATTTTAGGGTATTACACTAAGGTCCTTAAATAGACTAAACTAAGCTCTTGACTTGGCTAGAGTCAAGTACAAGCCATAATTAACTAACCAATGGAGGTTAGCCTAGGTGCTCCTACACCATCCTCCCCAAAATAAGAAATTCAATCCCCCCTTGGATTGATGAGGCTAGGATCAATGCCCATCCTTTTGAACTTTGATTCCTTGACCTAAATTGCATTAGTAGCACTCTACCTATACCTTTGAATAAGGTGTTCCTTATACTCCTTAAGTCTAGTCTTCTTGTAGATCCTAGTGTCTAGTACACTGTCTGGTCCTATACCTACAACATTAGGAAGTTGTAAGTCTTCCACATCCTTGATCACCTCATGTATGGTCTGGTCACTGTTCTGCTGGGGTCCCTTATAATGGACAAGGTCTGCAACATTAAATATATTGGATAGTCCACTATCCTCTAGTAAGTCTATCTTGAAGGCGTTGTCATCATACTTTTCCAATATAGGACAGGGTCCTATACTCCTCATTTGCAGCTTGTGAGGTACTCCTTTTGTCAATCTAGATTTGTTTAAGTGTACCATGACAAGATCACCAACATTGAACTCCACTATCCTTCTACTTTCATCCACATTGGCTTTGTTCTTGTTGGTGTTGTCCACTAATGTCTTCCTCACTGTTTCATGAACTTCTTGCATAGCAAATGCAAAGTCATCAGCATATGCACTTGCTTTGACTCCATCTTTCAAATCCCTCAATTCATAGACACCTCTAGGATGTAGGACATATACAACTTCAAATGGACTCTTCCCAGTTGATCTATTTATGGTGTCATTATAGGCATATTCAGCTTGCCCAATCAACTGATCCCACTGCTGACCATACTCTTTAGTCAAGCATCTTAGAAGATTCCCAAGGCTTTTGTTTACAACCTCAGTTTGACCATCAGTTTGGGGATGGTAGGCTGACCCAAAAGATAAGTTGGTACCCAATCTTAGCCAAAGAGTCTTCCAAAAATGACTCATAAATTTTGTGTCTCTGTTTGATACAATTCTGATAGGCAATCCATGGATTCTCACTATCTCTTTGAAGAATAGAGATGCTATTTGACTTGCAAAATTTGTAGTCTTGCATGGCGCAAAGTGAGCCATCTTGCTAAACCTATCAACAACAACATAAACATCGTCCATCCCTTGTCTTATCTTAGGTATCCCAATAACAAAATCCATGCTTAAGCATTTCCATGGCCTAGTAGGAATTGGTAGAGGTTGGTAAAGACCAACATTTGTAGAAGTGCCCTTGGCCTTTTGACATACTACACAACTCTCCACATACCTCCTAACATCTAGATTCATCCTTGGCTAATAGTAAAACCTAGAAACAAGGTCTTGAGTCTTAGTGATCCCAAAGTGACCACTCAAAGCACCATTATGCTTTTCTTGAATCAAATTCTCTCTAATAGAGCCTCTAGGAACACACAATTGATTTCCTTTGAACAAGAGATCACTTTGCAAAGTATAATCAACATATTTACTATGAAAATGATTCTTGTATTTAGCACATCCTTGTAGATGTCAGCAAAGTCCTCATCTTCTGCATATAGATATTTGAAATGATCTATCCCCATGCTTTTCAATTGAATTTCTTGGAGTGTGAGGGCTCTTCTTGACAATGCATCAGCCACCTTGTTTAGAACACCCTTCTTATGCTTGATATTGAAGGTGTAAGCTTGTAGGTACTCAACCCACTTCATGTGCTTGTGACTCAACTTCTCTTGTGAATTCAGGAAGCTAAGTGCTTGATTATCTGAATACACAATGAATTCCTTGGGAAGCAAGTAGTGTCTCTACTTTCTTAGAGCTTGGACCAATGCATACATCTCTAAGTCATATGAGTAGTACTTCCTCTTAGCCTCACTTAACTTTTCAGAATGGAAAGCCACCAGTCTACCCTCTTGGCTTAGAAGAGCCCCAATTGCTACATTGGTAGCATCATATTCAATGGTGAATAGCTTCTCAAAGCTTGGCAGCACCAAAATAGGTTGGGTAGCTATCCTCTCCTTCAACAACTCAAAGCTCTTGTTAGCATCTTCATTCCACACAAACTTGGTTTTCATTCCTCCTTTGATAGTATCTTAGCATAGGAGCACAAATTGTACTAAATTGTCTTATGAACTTCCTATAGTATTGTGCAAGACCATGAAAACTCCTTACCTCAGTTGCTGACCTTGGAGTAGGCCAATTCATGATAGCTTCCACCTTGCTCTTATCCATTTTCAGATTGCCATGAGATAAGACAAACCCAAGGTACACTAACTCTGATTTGATGAACTCACACTTCTCCAAGTTGATCATCAACTTCTCCTCATGCAGCTTCATGAAGATGATGTCAAGGTGTTCCAAATGCTCACTCTTTGTCTTGCTAAAAATTAGTATATCATCTAGATATATAACTAAAAACTTGCCTATGTAGTCCTTGAGTACTTCATTCATGAGCCTCATGAATGTGGAGGGGGCATTTGACAATCCAAATGGCAGGACAAGCCATTCATACAACCCTTCATTGGTCTTGAAGGCTATCTTCCACTCATCTCCTTCATGGATTCTTATTTGGTGATAGCCACTCTTCAAGTCTATCTTGCTATAGTACTTTGCTTCACCTAAACAGTCCATCAAGTCTTCAATCCTAGGGATAGGGAATCTATACCTTATGATTATCCTATTGATAGCCCTTGAGTTAGTACATAGCCTCCAAGTCCCTCCCTTCTTAGGTGCAAGTACGGTGAGTACAACCCATGTACTAATACTCTTTCTAATTAGGCCTTGGTCTAAGAGCTCTTGTATTTGCCTTGATAGTTCCTCATTTTGTTGAGGGGTCATTTTATAAGTAGCTTTGTTAGGTAGGGTAGCTCCTAGGATAAGGTCTATCCTATGGCTTATGGCTCTTTGAGGGGGAAAGCTTGATGGCTATCCATCACTTACAATACCTTGGTAGGTTTGCAACATACCTTGAATCTCCTTTGGCAACTCTATCTTCTTAGTCACCTTGCCTTCTTTTTCCTCTCTTGGCCTTAACACCAATGCATAGTCTATGCCTTCACTCTCTTCCATGGTTTGTCATAACTCTTTTTCACCTACCATAGGAACATTTGGACTTGCTGTCTTTACTTCAACATCCTCCAACAATGACTGAATTTTGAAGGTTACATTATCTTTCTTGAAAGAATAGGAATTCTTCCCTCCATCATGTATAGCTTGGCGGTCAAATTTTCATGGTCTACCTAGGAGAAAATGACATGCATCCATGGGCAACACATCACATAAAACTTTGTCTTTGTACCTTCCAATGGAGAACTCCACCCATGCTTGCTCATTTACTAACACATGCTGTCCTTTGTTAAGCCAAGTGACCTTGTAAGGATTGGTATGGGATATTCTTGTCAAATTCAACTTGCTGACTACCTCCTTTGACACAATGTTATTAGTAGAGCCTGAATCTATAATGACCCTACATACTTTCCCCATTATCTTGCATTTGATCCTAAACAAAGATCTCCTTTGGCTTGGCTCCTCCTTCACCGGTTCCTTGATTAGAGTCCTCCTCATCATGAGGTTCTCTCCTTCCTCTGAATTTAATGGAATCTTAGAATGATTGTCTGCTGCATTTGTGTCTTCATGAACAAGGTTATCTCTCTTATCACCTCCTTGTGATGAACCACCTTTCTCAGGGCATCTATAGGCAGGGTGCCCCATTTGATTGCAATGGTAGCACTTCATATTGGCAAAATAATTGCCTCTTCCTCCTTATGAAGAACCACCACTTCTTCCTCTAAAGCTAGAGTTAGAATTTCTTCCTCTCCCACCTCTACTTGAGCTTCCTTCTTGTTTCTCATTGAAATTTACCTCACCTTGAGCTCTTGAATTGGAACTTCTTCCACCATAGCCACCTCTTTGACCTTTGGTATCTTTGCCTTTGCCTTTACCTTTGGAGATTTCTTGCTTTCTCTTGCTCTTCTCCTCTATCTTCAAGGCAATTTGATAGCATTTCCTAGTGGATTTGAAGTTCACTAGACTCATTTCTTCTTGAATTGACCATTTGAGGCCATTAAAGTGTCTTGCAAGCTTGATACTCTCATCTTCAACTACCTTGGATCTCAAACATAGTTTTTGAAATTCCTCGGTGTAGGCTTAGACATCTAGTTCCTTTTGCCTTATATTGTGTCTTCTCCTATGAAGTTGAACTTCATAGTCATTAGGAAGGTAGGTTTTTTTCACCTTGGATACCATGCCCTTCCATGTTACAATAGGACCTTTTCCATCCTTTTTTACTCTCGGTTTGCACAAACTTCCACCAAGTAAGAGCTGAACCTCTTAGTCTAGACTTGGCCACCATTACCTTTTGTGCTTCAAAGATACCATCACATTCAAAATGGTTCTCTATGCTATTAATCCAATCCACAATTGAATCTAGATCCATTTGTCCACTAAATAGTGGGACACCTTCCAAAGCCTTGCCACTCAATGCCTTCAATGTTTTCAAGAATGGCTCTTCAAGAACAGGGTCAGGAGTTCGTGCTTCTTCTTCCAAATATAATTCTTTCTCCTTTGCTTTAGATTCTTCTTTAAGGTCAATCTTCTCTTTGACCCTATCAGTTTTGTCTTGGACTTCACCCGAGAGCTGCTCCATTTGAGCTAGTCTTTGCCTTAACAATTTGTTATCCTCTTCTTGTTCCTCAACCTTCTTTGCTAGTTCAACATTAGTCACCATGGATCTAACTAGTGTATTATCTCCTATCAATTTAGAAGATTGAAACATTAACCAAAATCTTGATCAACCAAGCTCTGATACCAATATGGTGTAAGATAAACTCCAAGGCTTAGATTTCTACTCCATCCAAGAGACTTCTCTTGTCTCCTAGAATCCTATCCTTCTATAGGATCTCCTAATAGGCTTAGATCATTAACTAAGACCTATTAACACTCTATTACAAGAGTCACTCCTTGAAAACTTCACCTTGAATGATCCACACCTTGATTTTGATTCACTTTCCCACTCTCACTTAGAAGGATCTAAGTGCCAAATCCTCTAAAACTTCACAAATCTCAAACTTCATTGTAGGGACCTTCTGCACATTGAATTCATTCAAATCCCATCCCATTTGATTGATTTGGGAAGGATCTAGCTTCATAGTTTCATTGGCTTCAAGAATTCACTCTATGAGACCTTAAAAGTAGGCCTTTTCCCAGTAGCCTTTTTTTATGGCTTTTGTCCATTCTTGACCAAACTCTCCAAACAACCTGCAAAACCAATTTGATATCTGAGTACCCTTTTGGCTGAAATTGAAGATTCTGGAACTTTTAAACCCTAACACCCTTCGTACACCTCCTTCCTACTATTAAGGAGAAATAGGGCTAAAAGGCCTAATTTCTAGGACAGTCTAGCTACCTGCAATAAATTTACTCAAAACCTATCCTAATGGATTGGTATGACCTCCATATGCCTAGGATAGATAGTTAAGATGAATTCCTTCTAGAAAAATCCCTGGGGATGTACTATACCTTGCATTCCCCACATGAAGTCTCTCAATTTTTCTTTGTCAAGCATCTAACCGGGTCTACCTAGCTCGCTTAGGGCTTGACTCTAAAATTAGCTACCTTGTTCATCATGCTTCCTCCCTTTATACACATAATGTATAGAGGCCCCACTTGAAGATTCAACCACTTATTTTGAGTTTCCATGGTTGAATCTCATGTGGGAGCTATTTTTACAAAATTTGTCTAACAGAGACTAGCAGACTATCACTAACTATAACAATTTGCTAAGCACACTAAATCTACTCTAAACCTTTAACTCATAAAATGAAAAATTCTTCTAATCCACTATAGAACATGATCCAATCATTTTATCAACACATTCAAAGCTTAAGGTATGACTGTGTTAGCACAAGAAAAATTTCCAGGCCTCTACAAGTATTTTTCCCATTTTTCTGCCAAAACCCTAGGCAAAAATTCAAATTCTAGCTGTTTGCAAGGGAAACCCTAAGTGTGCCCTAGCCTTGTTCTAATTTTGTGTTACTTTTTGGGCCATTTAAAAATTGATAAATGCATGTGCTTTAATTTTTATTCACCAGCGGTCTTCTTTTTCCCTAAGTCTCTGAGCGCCTAGCTTTATTTTTCCTAAGTCCGTCGGTGTGATTTTTCCTAAGTCTAGCGCTTTAATTTTTCCTAATGTTTCTGGCCTTATTTCTTTCCTGGGCCTGACTTTGACAACATTTCAATCTAATGGTTGGCGTAAGTCCACAAGGGGATGTGTCAGACACTTGCGAACTTACGACAACCGTTCATTCTGCTTCGTGACGTAACCTTTTCATACAGCGGGTCCACTGCTAGGTGTGCGCAGTTGGCATTTTTTCATTGGTCCATGAAGTGCTGAGTCAAATTTTGTCAGAGGGTCTTGTGTCAGAGAATTTGTAGAGCGATATCAAAGGATTGATCTAATAGTTGTCTGATGTTCTCATGGAATCTTTTTTCTCTATGCGAACTTCAGATAGCCGTTGATCTTATTTCAAGCGGGTGGGTCCTATGTCAGAGGTGACTGGGTGGAGATAGCGAGTGGTATGATGACATGTGGTGGTTTGCAGGCGGGCCCAGGGTTATCAAAGTTTTTTGGTGGCTCGGACAAGGGTTTTGCAGCACTGATAAAGTCTTTAGTGTTCGCGCACTCTCCTAATATTTTGGTGGAGTTCTAAACTTCCAGCGAATGGGCGAATAAGTGTATTCGTTGAATCTCAAATTAGTTAGCGGTGTTCTAAATTTCTTAGTGAATAAGCGAATGGCTTCAATTGCCAGTTCGCTAAATAAGTAAAGGGTGAAGCTCTAAAGGATTTGGCGAATACGTGAATAAAGGTCTTCGCACATTCTCAAAATGATACCAGGGGTTAACACATGATTCAGCGATTTAGCGAAGTTCTTTGTTCGCTGAATCATTTGACTTAACCATGGTCAAAGAAGGCATTAAGCGACTTAAATTTTTCCCTTCAGTCACATATTCACGAAGTAACAAAGGTTAAGTGCTTGCCGAGAACAATGGGACCGATTGCCATGTGTTGCTAAGATGTCAAGTTTTGATTGGCTGAGTTGGAGGATATGTAGACACGTTAGTGGGCCCGAGAGATTCTAAGGGATGCTGAGATGGAAGATCTGACGGTTGGTGTATCGTCGCATAGAATCTTTTGAGGCTATGCGACCTTACACCAGCCGTCCATTTAGAGCCTTATAAAGAGTAGGGCCCAAATGCTTCAGTGGGGTCACGATGTGGATAATCTAATGGACAACATAAGAGCTTAAAGGATGTGTCAAAGCTATAAGATTATGCACCCACCATCCGATCTAAGGTTTATGAAAGTGGGTTCGATTGTGCTAATTCATCGCTAACGTGCTCTATTTTCATTGGTTGAGGAATATAGGTGATGTGTAAAGCAATTTTTTGAAGATTTTTGTTGACTGTTGTGGGATTCTACGAGCCGCCTAATCTACTGGGAATAAGATAGATCTACGGTCCTGTTTTAAACTCCAGCCGGTTACCATTTTTATTTAAATTCAAAATTCCTGCAGGGTTTTGCTAGGGTTTTTAAACCAGTGAGTCATGTAAAATGATGCGGTTGCCAGGAATTGAATTCTTCAGTACAAATTGTAGTTGGGAAAGGATATAGATGTGTGTGTGAATTTTGTACCTATTCTATAGACACAACACTTCAGTAAAACATTAGAGGTTAGCAAAAATGAAATCGTGCAATAATTGAAAGCTAAACTAACAAGGTGATTTACTGCCTTCTAATAGGTGCGAGTATGATGTTCTTAGATTGTTATCGAGATCAGTGACCTTGACGACACCTAAATGAAGGATTTTAATGCAAAAGATGGATATGGAATGTATGCAATTGATCTATTTTTTTTAATTTTCTATGCAATGATATGAAGAAAACTGATATGAATCTAATCTAGAATGAACTGATATGAAATTGATATGCAATTAATCTAACAAATGATATGAAAATGAATCTAAATGAATGTAAAAACCAAATTGATCTCACAATAGCCTTGATTCACAATAATCTTTGATTCTCCAAATTCCAATTCTTCAAAATAGTTGTGCAAGTCGTAGATGATTTGGGTAGAGTAAGCTCACAAAATTATGAGATGATTTGTGAAGAGCTGAGCCTTGATTTATAGAAATCCAGGGCTTTGGGGATGCATGGAAGAAAGCCATAAATCACTCAAATAAACTCAACTTGATTTTTGAGTTATCTGATTATAAAGAATAATTAACTCACAAAAACATGCAAATCGTGCAAAAACAACTTTTTAACTCAAATTAGAAGTTTAGATCAACTTTAAAACTCAAAAATGATGTTGAGTTCCAAAAAGTCAATAACTTGCATTGATTTTCTAATTTGGAGTTTAACTGCTCTTTGATTGTGCACATGGATAATTATGAATTAATAAATAAATAAAGTGATTTATTCTCAACTTAACTGATTTTGAAAAATAAAACAATTGATTTATGGGTTAATCAATCATTTAATCAAACTTTTATTTGAAAAATAATATCATCAAATATGACAACTTGCTTTAATTAATTAAATAAGAATTTAATCAATTAATGATAGGAATTTTGATTTATTGTCAAATTTAAATAATAATACTTAGGAATAAATACAATTAAATTCAATTAAATAATTAAGTGGCAGAATTAAATCTAATTATTTAAATATTAAGAATATTCAATTAATCAAACTTTAGGATAAATAGGATTTATCGCCAAATAATCATTAAATTAAATATAATTATGATAAATAGGAATATTACTAGGAATATTCCCCAATGTAGAATTTAGGATAATCAACTAGGATTCGATGATGTTTAGATGTGCCTTAGGTTAGGTCTTTGATGTCAATTTCGTTCGATATGTTGATATAGGAGGTTAATGAACCTATAGCCCATTTTTGGGGTATTACATTTTGCCCCTCTTTGAATTACTGTGCAAAGCGGAGTGGTTCAAAGATAGTCTGTGTTTGATAAAGATATGAAACTGATGTTTGATAATTGATATGAGATAGAAGATGATTGAAATTGATATCAAGACAATAGGTCCTGAATGACCAAAGATAATGTTAACTATAACAGTAAATGAACCGATGAAACAAAAGTTTCAAAACCCCTGATTCTGAACCTTATGATTGTGAAGAAGTGAGTGACCGATTCCGGACTCGATTGTCCTTAGAAGAATCACGTAGGTATCACATCTGAACCCTTCAGTTATCGAAGAACCAAGAAAATAACACTAATGAACCAATAACACTAATGAATTTTCACAGAAGGGCATTCATTGCAGATGGACAACGTGATGATAATATTAAATTTATGGAAATTGAGCCAGGAGTAGCATTGAAGACATAAAGCATGTCGGCTCAGTTGAAAATATCTCATATGTTTCATCAGTGTAGTTATTGTAAACCCTTTGGGGTTGTTGTAAAGGTTTTTTAGGTTAATTTTTTTGTAACCCTAGAATGATCGGTTGCTTGTGGCATCTCTTGGTATAAAGGGATTTTTCATGATCATTCTAAGGGATTGGAGTTTAGGTGTTAAAAATATAGAAATTTTTGAAACCCTAGCTTTCAGTCAAGGATTGTAATTTTTGATATCATTTTATCAAACAATAGAGAAGAAATATAGATTGATGTTCTTATCTTGCAAGCTTGCTATTCAGGATACTGTATGCACATGGTGAAAGGTTATACTTAATACAAACCTCAGATCTTTGCTCTCCTTTGCTCTATTCTTTGAATCTTTAAATCTTTGTATAAAGGTTTATATGAATGTATTGGTGCTTTGAGTTCCAACCTAGAGTTAGATTAAATATTGCTCAAAGTGGAATATGTGTTCTTGGAATTTATTTGAAGGATTTTCATAAATAGGAAAGAGTTGGGATATTTTGTATTTATGTCTAGAGACCAATTTCAGACACCATTGTATTCATCCTTTTCCTTGATATTTTGCCCAATGGATAAGGCACTGGCCTGTATTATCCTATCTTTGTGTTGAGAAGAGTGATTCAAACCTTATAATCCCAATCATTTAAATCATTACCAGTCTTTTAATTTCATTTACATTTATGTATTGTCCTACCCAGTGATGGAGGATCAATGAACAATAGGTTCTTGTTTAGTATTCTCTCACTATAATTATCTGTTGAAAGATCCAATAAAGAAATAAGGGGCAGAGTTAGAACTATCAGTTAGAGTTAATACTATTGGATCAGGTGCACCCGCCTTGGTTTTGTAGAGCCAGAAGCAGAAGAGGGTAGTCTTATCCCTATAGTTGGACCAATTGCTTATAGATTGCTTACATTTGGAACTAACCAATCCTCAATATCCATCATAAGCATATTGGTATCTCATGGAGTGTAAAATCCTATCTAGGAACCAACAAAATGGTGACTCTGTTGGGGAGAGATAAACAAGTCTTGTTAAAGAAATCAAAATTTCTAGTGTTTTCATTGATAAATCAAGTTTCAAATTGATTCAGCCCTTCCAAGTCACCATCAAATTAGTGATTCTATTGGAGAATAGAGAAATATTGTCAAGAGCAAATAGTGTAGGTTTCAAGTTGAGCTTGACTCTTGGCTTACCTATTTCAATCATTTGATATCTCTGGTGTTATAAATTAGCTTAGATAATGTAGGTATGAGTTGAGCTTAGACTCCTGGCCGGCTTATCACTTATCCAGTGGACTTCATTAAATAGTATAAGAGTTAGTTTCAATAAGGTTTCAAATTATCTCACTTAATTGTGAGTGGCAATTCTCTAAGCATCTCTATAACCAGTACTTTATAATATATAGTTATGAGCTTAAAAAACACAAGGTCTTATAGTAGGGAACACCTTGAGGAAAGTCTGCAGAGTGGGCTTCCTACTACATCTATAAAAAACCAAGTTAGAAGAGAAAAAGATAAAGTGATATGTCTCTTACTTGGAAACAAAGAGGAAACTCAAGACAACAAAGTGTTGTTCCCCCTAATCAAGAGGGAAATGCCTCAAAATATGAGGAGGTAGTTGACCCAGGCCTTAATCAGTATGAGGATTACTACTCCCCCACAGAAAGAGAGGGTGAAAGAGTACCCCAAAATAGGAGGATGAATTCTAATAGGCAGCATGGAAGGGAAGGAAGGTCAAGAAGTAAAAGTAGAAGTGGTCAGGACTTTCTTCCCCCTTTCACCCTTGGTTCTTCCATACCCCAAGGCCTTCATGAATCTCAGGATCAGCAAGAAGACCCTCAAGCACAACAGATAGAATCTGAAACAACTTTGCCTGATTCTAAGGAAATATTTGATGAAATAGATGAATTAGAAAGAATAATTCATGAACAAGCAACCATTAGGCTGAAAAGAGAAAAAGAAAAGGAAGAAAGAGTCAAACAAGCTATGATAAGAGCTGATCAATTAAGAAGGTAGCTGTTAGACTTGGAAGCTATAAATTATGTTCCTATCCCTGAAAATACAAGTGAACAACTTGTTGTTCAAATTTTTTTTGAAACAAGAGTTCCAAAGGATAAAGGGAAACAAAAAGGAAAGGGTATTTCAATTGAAGAGCCTGTAAACCCCAAGGGTCCTATAGACCAGGCTTTGAGATTGGAAGTAGACCTAGAAAAGGCTAAAAAAGAATTATTAGCCAAACAACTAGAAAAGGCAGAATTAGAAGCTGCATCATTAGAAATGAAAAAGAAAATTGATTTTCTTAAAAGGTCTACAGGACCTACAAATTTTGCCAATTCAAATATGACACAAGGAGCAGATGCTGAAAACATAGTTAATCAGACAACTAGTGTTCCCCCACCAGGAGGTTTCAATGGTTTTGCCACCACAAATACTAATGCATCCACATCTCGGGGTGTTGGTTTTCCTAATTCAGGGATTATACATGAAAGATGTAAATAGTTGGTTTTTATTAGTATCCCTAGTTATCCTAACCCCATCCCTGGAGAAATCAGAAAGAAGCTTCCTAAATTCACAGGAAGTAATGTTGTAACTTGTGAGGAGCATTTAAAGAAATTCATTGATGTAATTGATGACTATAACATTGTGCCTGATGATATTATCATGAAATTATTTGTGCAGTCCTTAACAAAGGACTCAAGAGATTGGTTTAGAGCTTTGCCACATGGTAGCATAGGTTCATGGAATTAGCTTAGGCATTGCTTCAAAGAATAGTATGGTGATGAAACACATGAAGGTTTCATGCTGAATGAATTCAATAACATAAAAAATAACTTTAATGAGGATGTTGTTGAGTTTAATGTTAGATTTCAAAAAGCCATGCATAAATTGTTGCAGGTTATTAGATTGGATGATCGAGTGTGCCTTGTCACATACTTGAATGCTTTTGACTCAAAGATGGGATACCTATTGAGAGATAAGAATCCAAGGAGCCTGGTTGAAGCTTACAAGTTAGCTGTGAACATAGAAAGCAACCGGAGAATCTTAGGAAAGTTGGGAAGGAGAGAAGATAACAAGTCTCCTTTGTTGAATAGAAAGGATCCAGGAAAGTCTCAAGGTGTGAAACCTAAGGATGATGAAAGCCTAAAAAAGATTCTGAAAGTAATCAAAGATCTGAAGCCTGGTGAAAATAGAGGTAATAAAGCTGCAGGAGGGGACAAGCCCCCCTTTAATAATTTCAACAAATTTGCAAGAATGCAGAATTACCCTTACGATACTCAATGGAAAGATGGGAAGCCTTTTATTCCTGAGAAAAGAGATAAACCAAATGATAGGAACCCTGATCCATTGAAAAGAAATTCAATGAATATGGTGGAAGAAGTCCAATGGTGTGTTTCTTGTCAGTCACCACATGATCCTGATTATTGTGCCATATCCCAAAATGTCTCTTCTTAGGAGGAGCAAGAATGTAATGAGGAACAACCTTATAATGATCAGGGATGTGGGATGTTCTCTTCTCATGTTTTGAGTGAGGTAGACTTTGCTGAAGAGGATGAAAATCAGGATGCTTCACATTCCCAAACTAGAAATGAATCATATCATCAGCAAGTTTTTTCAAATGATGAAGATAGCGAGCCTGACAACATCTAGTGTAATGTTCAAAAGAATGAACAAACAACTACTTTGAGAAGACCTTTTGATGAAGAAATTGCTTTGATAACAACCAATTTGGTTACTCAGGCAAAGGCAAATTATAACTTGAGGAATAGAGTTGTTGGTGATGCAAACCCCAAGCCTACTGGTATTTTTATCAAGAAAATAGATAAGAATGTAAAAACTTCACAAGAAAAGACTAAGGATGCTAATCCTATTGATAAAGTTAAGGTAAAGAAAGTTGCTAAGCCTAATATTGTTTATAAGGTAAAAACTAAGCCTACTACTGAGGTTGTACCAGTTTTGCAAAAGAAAAATAAGGCCCAAACTGACAAACCTATAGATACATCCACCCAAGAAGCTGATAAAGAGATTGCAGATTCAAAACCAGATGTACCTGATTTAAAGTATGTTCCAGTTGGAATGAGTAAATTGTTGTCTCAAATCACTATCAAAGTTCCATTATTAGAGATGATGAGAATAGAAGAACATAAGAAAGAGGCCTTGAAATGGGTAAAAAGTGTAGTACATACTGATTCTCAAAGAACAGAAAAAATTGAGAAACAAGTAGCAATTGTGGATGAAGAAGATGAAAATTGTAGTGAGGAGATTGTTTCTAAAATCCCTCAAATATATTTGGACACAAATGTTGTTAGTACTATAGCAGGATCAGTTGATCCTTTTTTCTTGACTCTGCAAATAAATGGAAAGTTGCCAAAGAATTGCATGATTGATTCTGGAGCATCAAATACTGTTATGCCTACTGAGGTTATGAAGTCTTTAGGTTTGAAAGTGGATACACCCCATGGTAGGTGTCAAGAAATAGATTCAAGAGAAGTACCAGTTGTTGGTACTATTAAGGCTTTGCCTTACAGATTGGCTGAATACCCCAACAAACAATTGACCATGAATGTTTTGGTAGTGGATATTCCTCCCCAGTATGGAATGTTACTGTCAAGAAAATGGAGTGCCTGTATGGGAGGTAGCATACAGTGTGACTTATCATTTGCCACTTTTAATTTTGAAGGACAAAATATCAAAGTCACTAGGGAGTCTAGAACTCCACACATGATTGAGGAAGAAGAGCAGGACAACATGAATTGTTTCCTTGATACTAATATTAATACTTTTAAAGTCCAAGATAGGGAAGCAAATGAAGATGTTGAGCCTCCCCACAAATCAGAAAGCCAAGAAGGATGGATTGACCTTGATAATCTCTGGACCATGTATTTTGATGGAGCAAATAGCAAGGAAGGATCTGGAGCTGGAATATTGCTAATATCTCCAAATGGTAAAACTTTCAAGTTCTCATTTACTTTGTTGTTTTCATGCACAAATAATGTTGCAAAGTATGAGGCTTTGTTAATTGGTTTAAGATTAGCATCAAGGCATGGCATAAAGTGTTTGAAAGTTATAGGTGACTCCAAGTTAGTCATATCCCAAATTAGATCAAAATATGCTTCAAAGAATCAGAAGTTGAAACAATATAGGAATGCAATATGGGATGAGATTGAAAGCTTTAGTGCTTTTAATATTTGTTGGATGGAAAGAAGTCAGAATAGGATGGTAGATTTGTTGGCTAATATAGCCCTTAGACCAGAAGATGTTACATTTATAGATGTTTCTAATATAGAGGTACAAGCTAGACCTTCCATCCCTGACAATCTAGATAATTGGCAAGTTTTTTCTGATGACCAAGATATATTAAGGTTTCTCCATTGTGAATCTCACTTTGGTGATAAAGAAATGGATTTTAGCTCTTATGTTAATACAGTGAATGGCAAAGATGTCATCTTTGGGAAAGAGGTTTTGCAGTTAAAATCAAACAAGGTTCCTAAAGGACTAGTTGCTCTTGAAAGGGCATTTGACAATAAAGACAAGGCCTTCTTGGCTAGTACTGATAAAATCAATGAGCTTGAAGAGATAAACTTGGGCACAGGGATAGCTCCCAAGAAAGTTTATATAGGTAGGTCTTTGTCCCCAAGAACTAGACAAAATTTGATTGACCTTCTCAAAAAATTTAGGCATGTTTTTGCCTGGTCTTATGAAGACCTTAAAGCTTATAGAGAGGACCTTTTTCAGCATGAGGTCCCACTCAAGGAGGGGACAAAACCTTTTAGACAAAAACTAAGACCTGTTAACCCTACCTTGGCACCCAAAATGTAGGGTGAACTCAAGAAGATGATGGATGCTGGAATAATTAGGCCCATTAGATATTCCACTTGGGTTTCAAATTTAGTGCCTGTCAGAAAAAAGAATGGTGATATCAGATTATGTGTAGATTTTAGGAATCTTAACATAAATTCTTTGAAAGATAACTATGGGTTACCCAATATGGAGAACATGTTACAAAAGGTTACTAGATCAGAATTAATGTCCATGATGGATGGCTTTTCCGGTTACAATCAAGTGATGGTCAAAGATACAGAACAATTTAAAACTGCATTTACAACTCCATGGGGAACATATGTTTATGTAAGAATGCCTTTTGGGTTGACAAATGCTAGTGCCACTTTTCAGAGGGCTATGGATGTAGCCTTTGCAAATTTCATTAATAGATTTATGGTGGTATATCAAGATGACTTGACAACTTTCTCAGCCAAAGAAGAACAACATTGTCAACATCTTGAGAAATTTTTTATCAGAGCATTAGAGTATGGGGTTTCTTTGAACCCAAAGAAGTGTGCCTTTGGTGTGACAGAAGGAAAACTTTTAGGGCACATTGTTTCAAAAGATGCTGTGAGGATAGATCCTGAAAGAGTAGAGGCTATTGAAAAACTAACCTTACCAAAAAAT
The DNA here is from genome assembly GCA_027943335.1 of Chamaecyparis obtusa. Classification (NCBI taxonomy): domain Eukaryota; kingdom Viridiplantae; phylum Streptophyta; class Pinopsida; order Cupressales; family Cupressaceae; genus Chamaecyparis; species Chamaecyparis obtusa. The sequence goes on along the minus strand of BSBK01010601.1, from coordinate 18,195 downwards.
ATCAAGGGAATTTAGTCCTTTTTAGGACAGGTCAACTTTTTAAGAAGGTTTATTATAAACTTTGCAGAAATCAGTATTCCCATATCAAGGATGTTAAAGAAGGGAGCAAAAATGGAATGCAATACTGAAGTAGTTCAAGCCTTCAATGACATTAAGAAAGACATTAAGCATGCCCCAGTCTTAAAGACACCAGATTATAGCAAACCCATGCAAATTTTCTCTTTTGCATCTGCTCATACTATTGCTGCAGTACTTTTACAAAAGAATGTTGAAGGTTTTGAACAACCTATTTCCTTTTTCAGTAAGACTTTACAAGCAGCAGAATTAAATTATGATATCATTGAGAAACAAGCTTATGCCTTGGTCAAGGCCATTAAAACATTCAAATGCTATCTGGTGGGAGCCATAGTGGTTGCTTATGTACCAAGTGTTGTAGTTAAGGACATTTTGGTCCAACAAGAGGTTTCAAGAAGAAGATGTAGGTGGATTAACAGAATTCAAGAATTTAACATTGATATCCACATTACAAAGTTGGTTAGAGGTTTAGGCCTAGAAAAGTTGATGGGCCAAAGTAATTTAAATGAAAACTAGATAAATATGCTAGAAGAGGATCCAGACCTTATGTGTGCAACATGGACTGTTGTGAATGGTACAAAGATATTGTCAAGTATCTACAAAAGATGGTCTTACCCCTTGAATTGGATGACAATAAGAAGAGAACTATTAAACTCCACTCTTTGAGATATGCAATTATAAGTGGTGATCTTTGGTGAAGAAGCAGTGAAGGTGTTTTTCTTAGATGTGTAGATCAGGAGAAGGCCAAGCTCTTGATGCATGAAATGCACAGTGGAATTTGTGGAGGACATTACATGGCAAAGACTACAGCCCACAAGATCATCAGGGTAGGTTTTTGGTGGCCTTCACTTTTCAAGGATACCCATCAGTTTGTCAAGAAGTGTGATTCTTGCCAAAGGTTTGCAGGAAAAGTAAAATTTAATGGGAATTTGCCTCTCAGACCTGTTTCTATTCAAGCCCCTTTCCAGAAGTGGGGTATGGATTTCATTGGTGAAATCCCTAATAAGTCTAGTGGTGGACATTCTTACATCTTAGTGGCAACTGACTATTTCACTAAGTGGGTTGAGGCAATCCCTACAAGAAGAGCTACTAGCAAGGTGGTAATAGACTTTATGATGCATAACATTCTCACAAGGTTTGGTTGCCCAAAAACTATGGTGGTTGATAATGCATTATGTTTTAGGTCAGAAGAGTTTGTTGACTTTTACAAACATAATGGTATTAAAATTTCATATTCATTTGCTTATCATCCACAAGGCAATGGCCAGGCAGAATCCAGCAATAAAAGTTTAATTAAAGTTTTGAAAAGAGTTCTGGACAAAAACAAGAAGGCCTGGGACTCCAAATTGCTACAAGCCCCGTGGGCTGATAGGGTTACACTCAAGAAAGTAATAGGGTGTGCCCCTTTTGACTTAGTGTATGGAATAAATGCAAGATTACCTCAAAATAATTTGTTACAAATGTACCAGTTCATTCAGACATATGATGATGAAGTAGAGGAAGACATGATAATCAGGATGAATGATCTGATTCAACTCAATGAGGTAAGAAGTGAAGCACATGATAAAAATGAGAAGTTGCAGGCCCAGTGCAAAGTCTTATATGATAGAAGGACTACTCAGAGAAATTTTGCAAAGGGAGACATGGTATTAATGTGGACTGTAAGAATGCAAGACAAAGGAAAACATGGGAAATTTGATCCCATATGGTTAGGCCCATATATTATTGAAGAAAAATGGGGAGCAGGTTCTTACATTCTGAAAAATTTGACAGGAGATGGTGCAGGGCACCTAATGCTGAGGATTTACATTTTTTTTAGTAGTTTATTTCTGATGTAATAAAAGGGGAATTGGTTTGTCTATTTCCCTCATTTTTGGTCAAACCCATTTTGTTTGGTCAAGGCGTCCACCAGTGTGTTATAAACTATGGCACCTTAGTCCATATGGGTCATGGTTGGTCTTATTTCAGTTTTGTTTAAGTTTTGTTAGACATATTTTTTCAGTCAGCTATTTTAAACAATTAGTTTTAACTAGTGGTCGATTGTTATTTGGGATTATTTGATTATTGGTGCAATCGGTTCCCCAACCGTTCTTGTTGGGACCGTTGGCCTTCAAATGCATCTTTATTATTTCCAATCGTGGGATTGGAACAGAGGGGTCATAAGCAGTTTATAAATTAGATGAACCGTAGTTTGTGAAAGGGGAAGAAAAGTTGGATGTTTGAGGATTATTGTATTTACAAACCAACTGTTTTGCTTACAAATTGATTGGGAGTTTGAAACTTAAAGGTTTTAGTGATCGATTCTTTGCCACGACTGTTCATTCATATTCTGCATTTGTTATAATCAAGAAACCAAAAATCTGGTAATTCCTGCAAGTAAGTTAAGTTCTGAATACCTCACGGTAGGGGATTTTTGTGTTCTGCTTGGGGAGTTAAAATTGGCAAATCACAGTCGGTTCCCTATTCTATTGTTTTTTATATATATTGTGTATGCGATATGGAGTGAAGATATAAAACTGTAGAATTGACAGTGAATGAAACATTACTCAATAAATACGTAGCACCCTGCAAATATTGAAGCGTTCTACAAAAAAAAATAAAAATAGAGTTTGGAATCAATCCAGCCGCCTGTGAACATCTTGTCGCGCGTGGAGATATGTGAGAAAACCCAGTTCAATAAATATTGAACGCCTGTTAATACCAGTTCTGTTAAGTACACGAAGCTTTTAGGGAGAAATGCATAACCTAGCCGATTGTGAGTATTCGGTCATGCAGGAATGTATCAAGGCCAGTACCCGCGGTCGCATCTAAACATTCAGTGAATGAAATGTGGAATAATCTCAAATAGTGTGAATTTTAACACTCAGATTGGAGGAAGAGCCGTTATTCCTTCTGGACAGTGATGCCCTAAATGGGTACGATCAAATGATTTGGAATGCCCTAAGGGGTACGCACTTTATGAAGACAATTGTAAACTAAACATGATTAAAGAGCTCGGAACCCATATGGGAAAATTGTTAATAAACATAGAGTCACTATATTGGAGTAAAACAGACCGCAGATGTCCTAGGTCAAGACAACATTAGGAAATAACAACAGTCTGTTAGCAAAGAAAACATAAAGAAAAAAAAATAGAGAAGTAAGAAGTCTATAACCTGATGATTGAACACCCAAATTGTTGAACATCTTTCCAAGTCCTTTGTATCATTCCAGTCAAACCATACCTAAGCCTAATCAACTTTGGTCATGTGTTCCTGAGACAATCAGAGGACATTGTAGAAAATATGTTGACTATTTGTTTTAGGAAAAAAATAGGTTGCTGAAAGAACCTTTTAGAGTCCGAGATATAGACTGGTGAAAATTGTGGGAGAACAGAGTACCGAGAAGGACTGTGAATAAAGTATCAAATTTGGAAGGATATAATACAAAGTGTTGAGGAATAAATTGTGTTACAGTTTGTATGAAGAATTGATGTTTCCATTATCTTGATGCCAAATTGGAAGTTTTAGTATTGGTGTTGGGTTCTTATCCTTTGAACCTTGCTGTTGAACTGTTGTTGGGTCTAACCAAGCTTTTGTTACTGTAGCTCTGCATTGAGTGGTATCAGAGCCACTAAGATTGTTTGGGAAAACAAGATGGCAGAGGGAGATGAGATTCCCATTAGAATTACCAATGTAGAATTGGCTAAGATAGTTAAGGAACAGATGGCTGAAAGTAGGGCTGTCAGAGAAGAGAATAGAGCAATGAAAAGGGAGTTAGAAAAATTTAAAGGTCAAGTGAGAAGAGGAGAGAATGAGGAGTCAGGAGATGAGGAAGAAGAAGAACAAGATCAAGCTGGTAATAATAACTTACCAGAGGATCAAAAGGCAATACTGGCAGTGCTAGAAAGGGTAGGAGTGAAAGATAGAAATGAAATACCCTTGTTCCATGGTAAATTGGAACCAGATGAATGTATTGATTGGATAGAGGCATTAGAGAACTACTTTGAATGTGAGGAAGTACCCCCCAGCCAAAAGGTGAAGTTGGCAAAGTCAAAATTGAAGGGGCCAGCCCTTAGTTGGTGGAATTTTCTACAAAATGAGAGATTGGAAGAGGGAAAGGAAGTCATTTCCACCTGGACCAGAATGAAGATAGAATTGAGAAGACAGTTTGTCCTCAAAGATTATGAAGTAACTCTTCATAGGAAGCTTCAAAACTTGAAGCAAAAAGATCTTGATGTGAGTACTTATACTCAGGAGTTTCACAATCTGACTTTGAAGGCCAAAATGTATGAGACTGAGAAACAGAAACTAGCAAGGTACATCAATGGGATAAAGTATAGCATCCAAGATGAATTAACATTGGTCAATGTGGAATCAGTCCACAAATGTTTTCAGCTTGCCCTCAAGATTGAGGAAAAACAAAAAAGAAGAGGAGAACAAAGTAGAGGAAGAGGAAACTTATTCCGTGGAAGGGGTAGATTCAATGGGAGAGGCACTTTTCCTAAAACCCAAGGTGAAAGCAACAATCAAAGTGCTGATAATGATGCTGGTGGTAGAGGTTCATTCAGAGGAAGAGGATCAAACAATGGTAGGGGCAGATCAAGAGGAAGGGGCCCTAATGTATTTACTGGAAGGTGCTTCTCATGTAACCAAGTTGGGCATCAATCTTTCAGATGTCTTGAAAAGAATGGTAGCAGCAGTCAAGGTAATAGAAGGGTGCAATTAATTCATGAAGAAGATACAGCCTCACCCAAATATGCTGATCCAATACAAGGAGAAACTCTCATGTTCAATAGATCGTTGTTGGTACCACTCAATAAGGAGCCAGCACAAAGGAAATCTTTATTCCGGACTACTTGCAAGGAAAAGGGTAAAGTATGCAAGGTAATTGTTGATTCTGGCTCTACTGAAAACTTAGTTTCTTTAGAAATGGTGACCAAGTTAAATCTGAAAAGGCTTCCACACCCTACTCCATATAAAGTTTCTTGGTTGAATAAGGAGTAGCAAACTATTGTGAATGAACAATGTTTGGTAGAGTTTGAAATTGGTGATTATAAAGATAAAGTTTTGTGTGAAATAGTTGAAATGGATGCATGCCATCTTCTTTTAGGAAGACCATGGCAATATGAAACTAATGCCCAGCATAATGGAAAAACAAATGTGTTTAATATAACAAAGAATGGGGAACATTTCATAATGACACCTTTACCGGATGTTACAAATGAATTAGCGTCACCTAATAGTATCATGGTGGTAAAAGAAAAAAGAGTTTTTAAAAGGTCTTAAAGAGGAGAATACTCCATGTTTTGCTGTTGTAATCAGACCTGAGGAAAGTGTTTATGAGGGTAGGGAATTGAATTTAGAAACCAAGGAGAGAACTTGTCCAAAGGTTGTAGTTGACTTACTGAATAAATATGATGGTATTGTTGCTGATAGTACTAATGAGTCTCTTCCACCTAAAAGGTCAATCAGTCATTGTATTGATTTAATTCCGGGGGCCACTTTACCAAACAAGGCAGCCTATAAACTCACTCCTGAACAAAATGCTAAAGTTGCAAGACAAATTCAAGAGTTGTTAGAAAAGGGGCACATAAGAAAAAGTATTAGTCCATGTGCTGTCCCAGCAGTTCTTGCTCCTAAAAAAGAAGGTACTTGGAGGTTATGCACAGATTCCCGAGCCATTAATAAGATCACCATTCGTTACTGGTTCCCCATGCCTAGAATGGAAGATCTCATGGATTGTTTAGGTGGTGCTAAATATTACTCTAAAATTGATCTCAAAAGTGGTTATCATCAAATCCGGATACATGAAGGGGATGAATGGAAAACCGCTTTCAAAACTAATGAGGGTTTGTTTGAATGGATGGTCATGCCATTTGGCTTATCAAATGCTCCTAGTACTTTTATGCGGTTGATGAATGAAGTATTGAAACCTTTTCTTCATAAATTTATTGTTGTTTATTTGGATGATATTCTGATTTTCAGTAATAGCAAAGAGGAACATTTGTAGCATTTGGACCAGGTCTTAAGAAAGCTTCATGAAGAAGGTTTGAAAATAAACTTGGAGAAGTGTTCATTCATGCAGGAAGAACTTGTGTTCTTGGGTTTTGTGATTTCAAAGGGCAATCTGAAAATGGATCCTTCAAAGATAGAAGCCATCCTAAATTGGCCAGAACCTACTACTGCCACAGAGGTAAAAAGTTTTCATGGTTTATGCAGTTTCTATAGAAAATTTATCAGGAACTTTAGTGGTATTTGTGCTCCTATTATCAATACAATTAAGGGTGGTAGGAAATGTGTTTTTGGATGGACTAAGGAGGCCAATGAATCTTTTCAATTACTGAAAAAGAAAATATCAGAACAGCCAATGCTTGTGTTACCGGATTTTCATAAAGTGTTTGTTGTTGAATGTGATGCTAGTAACAAGGCTATTGGTGGGGTTCTTAGTCAAGATGGTAGACCCGTAGCTTTCTTTAGTGAAAAATTAAATGAAGCAAAACAAAAGTATTCTACTTATGATCTTGAACTCTATGCTATGGTTCAATCATTAAGAAAATGGAGGCACTATCTTTTACCAAAGGAGTTCATTGTTTTTACGGATAACCATGCACTTAGTTTTCTGAATAGACAAGAGAAACTTAATCATAGACATGTCAAGTGGATGGAGTTCTTGCAGGCCTATACTTTCACCATTAAACACAAAAAAGGGATTACTAATAAAGTGGCAGATGCTTTGAGTAGAAGGACACTCACTATTCAGTCTATGCAATTGGAAAGTGCTGGTTTGGAGGCTATGGCATCCATGTATGCTACAGATGAAGATTTCAAAGAAATTTATCAGGTTTGTTTGGATATGACAACAAGGTATCATACTGAATTTTCTGATTATTTGATTCAGAATGGGCTTCTTTTCAAGGGTGGTTTACTTTGTGTTCCAAGGGGATCAATGAGGGAAAATATCATTAAGGAAAAGCATTGTGGCAGCTTAGCAGGTCATTTTGGTTTGGATAAAACTTTGGAATCAGTTAAGAGGTTTTATTATTGGCCCAAGTTGCAAACGGATGTCAGAAAGTTTGTCGAAACTTGTTTGGTTTGTCAAAAATCTAAAGGTCATTCCTCTAATGCTGGTCTTTACACACCCTTACCCATTCCATCTAAGCCATGGGACTTTGTTAGTATGGATTTTGTGCTTGGGTTGCCTAGAACCAAGTCAGGTTATGACAACATATTTGTAGTAGTGGATCGGTTTTCAAAAATGGCTCATTTTATTCCATGTAAGATTACTCATGATGCATCTCATGTTGCTGGATTGTTCTTTAAGGAAGTAGTTCATTTGCATGGTTTTCCTTTGTCCATCATATCTGATAGAGATCCTAAGTTTTTGGGTCACTTTTGGAGAACTTTGTGGAAGAAGTTGGGTACAAATGTTTGTTTATCTTCAGCATATCACCCTCAATCCGATGGGCAGACTGAGGTCATTAATCGGTCTCTTGGTAATCTTTTAAGGTGCTTGACACAGGAACATGGTACAAGTTGGGATTTAGTTTTGGCTCAGGCTGAGTTTTCCTATAATGATTCAGTGAATCGTAGTACCGGGAAGACTCCATTTCAGATTGTTTATGGTGTTCATCCACGGGGTATTTTGGAGTTGAGGGATGTTAGTAGTTTGGAGAAGCCTAGTGCCTTGGCTAATGATTTTGTTAATGTTATGAAGGACATCCAGGATCAGGTTAAGGAAAAACTTCAGCACTCTAATTCCAAATACAAAGCTCATGCAGATAAAAGGAGGAAAGATGTAACTTTCAACGTTGGGGATTTGGTTATGGTACACTTGAAGAAGGAAAGATTGCCTAAGGGTCAATATACTAAGTTAATGGCCAAGAAGATTGGACCTTTTAAGGTCCTAAAACGTAGTGGTCCTAATGCCTATCATATTGATCTTCCTCCTGATATTCATTTGTCTCCTATATTTAATGTTGCTGATTTATATATCTATAAAGGTGTTGTTCCTACTGGTGTGAATGCAGGTGTTGCTGATTCCATTGTTGATACACAGCTTACAGCTCTTCCTAAGGCACCTCCTTCGGAAATTGCAGGCATATTAGACACTCGCATTGCCCGGAAGACCCAACATCATACCTATTATGAACATTTGGTGCAGTGGAAGTCCCGACCAGTTGAAGATGCTACATGGCTGTCTACTGAAGCTATTGGAAAATTGGGCTTTCCTGTTCCAGCAGTCCCAACTCAAGGGACTTGAGTTTTTTTTGCCTGTGGAGCATGGTGCAGGGCACCTAATGCTGAGGATTTACATTTTTTTTAGTAGTTTATTTCTGATGTAATAAAAGGGGAATTGGTTTGTCTATTTCCCTCATTTTTGGTCAAACCCATTTTGTTTGGTCAAGGCGTCCACCAATGTGTTATAAACTGTGACACCTTAGTCCATATGGGTCATGGTTGGTCTTATTTCAGTTTTGTTTAAGTTTTGTTAGACATCTTTTTTCAGTCAGCTGTTTTAAACAATTAGTTTTAACTAGTGGTCGATTGTTATTTGGGATTATTTGATTATTGGCGCAATCGGTTCCCCAGCCGTTCTTGTTGGGACCATTAGCCTTCAAATGCATCTTTATTATGTCCAATCATGGGATTGGAACAGAGGGGTCATAAGCAGTTTATAAATTAGATGAACCACAGTTTGTGAAAGGGGAAGAAAAGTTGGATGTTTGAGGATTGTTGTATTTACAAACTAGCTGTTTTGCTTACAAATTGATTGGGAGTTTGAAACTTAAAGGTTTTAGTGATTGATTCTTTGCCATGACTGTTCATTCATATTCTGCATTTTTTATAATCAAGAAACCAAAAATTTGGTAATTCCTGCAAGTAAGTTAAGTTCTGAATACCTCACGGTAGGGGATTTTTTTGTTCTACTTGGGGAGTTAAAATTGGCAAATCACAGTCAGTTCCCTGTTCTATTGTTTTTTTTATATATTGTGTATGTGATATGGAGTGAAGATATAAAACTGTAGAATTGATAGCGAATGAAACATTACTCAATAAATACGTAGCACCCTGCAAATATTGATCTTATTTCAAGTGGGTGGGTCCTGTGTTAGAGGTGACTGGGCGGAGATAGCGAGTGGTATGATGACATGTGGTGGTTTGCAGGCGGGCCTAGGGTTATCAAAGTTTTTTGGTAGCTCAGACAAGGGTTTGGCGACACTGATAAAGTCTTTAGTGTTTGCGCACTCTCGTAATATTTTGGCGGAGTTCTAAACTTCCAGCAAATGGGCGAATAAGTGTATTTGCTGAATCTCAGATTAGTTAGCAGTGTTCTAAATTTCTTAGTGAATAAGCGAATGGCTTTAGTCGCCAGTTCGCTAAATAAGTAAAGGGTGAAGCTCTAAAGGATTTGGCGAATACGTGAATAAAGGTCTTCGCACATTCTCAGAATGATACCAGGGGTTAGCACATGATTCAGTGATTTAGCGAAGTTCTTTGTTCGCTGAATTGTTTGACTTAACCGTGGTCAAAGAAGGCATTAATCGACTTAAATTTTTCCCTTCAGTCGCATATTTGTGGAGTAACAAAGGTTAAGTGCTTGCCGAGAATAGTGGGATTGATTGCCATGTGTTGCTGAGATGTTAGGTTTTGATTGGCTGAGTTGGAGGATATGCAGACACGTCAGTGGGCCTGAGAGATTTTAAGGGATGCCAAGATGGAAGATCTAACGGTTGGCATATCATCGCATAGAATCTTTTGAGGCTATGCGACCTTACGCCAGCCGTCTATTTAGAGCCTTATAAAGAGTAGGGCCGAAACGCTTCAGTGGGGTCACAGCATGGATAATCTAATGGATGACATAAGAGCTCAAAGGATGTGTCAGAGCTATAAGATTATGCGCTTGCCATCTGATCTAAGGTTTATGAAAGTGGTCCGATTATGCTGATTCATCGCTGACGTGCTCTGTTTTCATTGGTCGAGGAATATAGGTGATGTGTAAAGTGATTTTTTGAAGATTTTTGTTGACTATTGTGGGATTCTACGAGCCGCTCGATCTGTCGGGAATAATATAGATCGACGGTCCTATTTTAAAATCCAGCCGATTACCATTTTTATTTAAATTCAAAATTCCTGCAGGTTTTAGGGTTTTTGAACCAGTGAGTCATGTAAAATGATGCGGTGGCCAGGAATTGAATTCTTCAGTACAGATTACAATTGGGAAAGCATATAGAAGGCATAAATTACAGCTAAAATCTAATTTTGTTTCCTATGATGCCGAGCCAAATGAATATCAGGGTTGAATTTTCGCAGAAGGGCATTCATTGTAGATGGACAACGTGATGATAATATTAAATTTGTGGAAATTGAGCCAAGAGTAGCATTGAAGACATAAATCATGTTGGCTCAGTTGAAAATATCTCATCTGTTTCATTAGTGTAGTTATTGTAAACCCTTTGGGGTTGTTGTAAATGTTTTTTAGGTTAATTTTTTTGTAACCCTAGAATGATCGGTTGCTTGTGGCATCTCTTGGTATAAAGGGATTTTTCATGATCATTCTAAGGGATTGGAGTTTAGGTGTTAAAAAGATAGAAATTTTTGAAACCCTAGCTTTCAGTCAAGGATTGTAATTTTTGATATCATTTTATCAAACAATAGAGAAGAAGTACAGATTGATGTTCTTATCTTGCAAGCTTGCTATTCAAGTTACTGTATGCACATGGTGAAAGGTTATACTTAATAAAAACCTCAGATCTTTGCTCTCCTTTGCTCTATTCTTTGAATCTTTAAATCTTTGTATAAAGGTTTATATGAATGTATTGGTGCTTTGAGTTCCAACCTAGAGTTAGATTAAATATTGCTCAAAGTGGAATATGTGTTCTTGGAATTTATTTGAAGGATTTTCATAAGCAAGAAAGAGTTGGGATATTTTGTATTTATGTCTAGAGGCCAATTTTAGACACCATTGTATTCATCCTTTTCCTTGATATTTTGCCTAATGGATAAGGCACTAGCATGTATTCTCCTATCTTTGTGTTGAGAAGAGTGATTCAAACCTTATAATCCCAATCATTTAAATCATTACCAGTCTTTTAATTTCATTTACATTTATGTATTGTCCTACCCAGTGATGGAGGATCAATGAACAATAGGTTCTTGTTTAGTATTCTCTCACTGTAATTATCTGTTGAAAGATCCAATAAAGAAATAAGGGGCAGAGTTAGAACTATCAGTTAGAGTTAATACTAATGGATCAAGTGCACCTACCTTGGTTTTGTAGAGCCATAAGCAGAAGAGGGTAGTCTTATCCCTATAGTTGGACCAATTGCTTATAGATTGCTCACATTTGGAACTAACCAATCCTCAATATCCATCATAAGCATATTGGTATCTCATGGAGTGTAAAATCCTATCCAGGAACCAACAAACTGTTCAGTCAAAAACCTGATATATCCTTCAAAACAAAGTTGCAGAGGTCATATTAGCTAACTCAAACTTTTCACAATGCATCCAATACCTAGAGATTCAAGCCATCATCTACATGAGATATCTCCTCCATCATTTTAGGGCTTGTTGGCCGAGCATCACCTCCTACAACCAAGGGAATCCAAGGTTATCAATATTACATGCAACATTTGCAATAATTGCAAATGTTGTCGTGACAACAATTTTGCAACATTTGGCAACTTCATCATGTGCCTTGATCCTATATTCTAGGTCACTTAACCTCCCATGTTTCAAGGTTACAAGGTCATTTATGACCATTTTAGCATTTTACAAACAACTTCACATCTCTAAGACATATTGATGACTCAACCTCTTTATTCCTATGCTAGGAAATTTAAATAGCAACTAACAAAGGCTATTAGTGTGACCTTAGTCCTAGTGACTAATTCACCTAGCCAACATTGAACAAGACCTTCTAAGGTCCTTAAACAAACTAAACTAAGATCTTGAATTGGCTAGAGTCAAGTACAAGCCAGAATTAACTAACCAATGGAGGTTAGCCTAGGTGCTCCTGCACCAGGATGACCTTCAGACAACGACATGGATGGAGTGGATGGATTGTTTACTATCCAATGTATTTCTAAATCTCTGTGCTCCTCCTTTCCTCAACCTTGTGTTCCTTCGCTACCTTCACTCTCTTTTGTCTCTCCTCCTTCTCCTTCTTCTCTTCTTATTTCAACCTTTCCTTTTCCTTACGCTGAATCTCCTTTTCTTTTGTCTCCTTCTTTTCCTTTGCCAATTTGCATGTAGCCTTGTTTTCTTTATCTACTCTTTCTTCCTCTCTTTTATCTCTTCTAGTTCTTTCTTCCTTACCTCCTACTCCATCAACACTTCCATGTAATTATTAGATGCTAACAACTGGGATTGGCGACTAAAGCAGATCTCTTTGTAAACCGTCTTGCCTTGCCTTTGGTTGATGATGTGAGTGGATAGATTTAAGAACTTGCTCAACAACATTTCATGTTGATAAGTTGATAGGTTTAAGAACTGGCTCAAACAATGTTTCATGTTGAGAACCTGATGTCTCACATACTTGTGACAATACCCTTTCTTCTTTGTCATTCCCACTTTCCCATGTTTCTTATGTCGTATTTTCATATCCACATCACTATCTGGTTGCATACATTTTGCATAGTAATGTACTTTTTTTAGCATAAAAAATGTGGGTGGTGTAGGCAAAGTAAAAGAGGAAGATCTTGTTCTGGGGTTTGCAAATCCACACCTAGATTCTCAGCCCCTTTTGTCAACCATGTGGGTGTTATTCATTGTGAAGGAATTTCAAGGATTTAAATTTCATTCTCTATTGATTGAACCAACTCCACTTGTGAATTTGAACCATTCTCTGCTGGCTGAACCATCTCCACTTTTGAATTTGAATCAAATTTATGGAGTTCAACTATGTTTTCTGCCACATCTTCATTTGCCACATCAACTCCAAATAGGCTTAGCATGTTTTGCACTATAGAAACATCCTTGCCACCATGAATTTAAAAAGTGTTGCTAGGTTGCATCATGACTTTATGTGTTGTCACTATTGTAGTATCCCGCTTTGACGGTGTAATAGGGTCTGAATTGAGTTTAAAAGGTTGTGCATTGCTCACAATGGGAGGTGAATGTTCAACCTCTAGAAGGAAGCGAACACCTCTTTTATGGGTAGATAACCTTGTTGTTTCTCTTTTCAGTAGATAAGGCTCCTCCTTTGAACAACTTGACTTCCCCATATTCCATACAATAAGAACAATATGTGTTTCAAAAAAGACAAAGTTAATCAATGTGATACTAAAATATGTGATACAATGAGAACAATATGTATTTTGCAACTTGAAATAAAAAATGCAGTAGAGTGCACAATGTTTACCTATGAAATGGAACCGACTAACCATGACATTTTTAGAGTGATGCTTGACAAAGAATGTGAACAAAAATGCTTGAATAACAAACTTTTCTGCATTTTCCAATTTCTCGACAGTCTAGTTTAATGTGTCTGTGATGCTTGAACATAGGAAATACGATTCCCTTGTTTGGTTTTATTATTTTTTGATAGACGCATGGACATGTTTGTTTAATTTCATGGATAGTTATGCATTAATATGGTGTAGGGATGACAATAGGGAGGAGAATCAATAAGAAATGAACACAATAAGGAAGTGTGGGAAATAAACTAGTAGAAAGGATAGATAAGACAAATAAGTGGAAATGAAATCAACATCAATAAAAATATAAAAGTACTTTAAAAATTGAAACTAAATTGAATGTCAAAAACTAGAAACAAACCATGTGGATCTGAAACAACAAGGGTATAGAAAATACAAAATGAAACGAACAAGAAGGAAACAGTATGAACATGAAGGGAAAACTAGAAATAAGGGTATAGAAAATTGTAAGTGAAATGAACATGAAGGAAACAATAGATAAGAGTTTTGAACAGTTAAATACCCCAAAAAATAGCTTCAAGAACTTTGTTGTCTGCTTTCTTTCTGCTCCTTTAAAAAACTGTAACCAAAATGAGCATGTACGAAATAATATAAGTAAGGGTATAGAAAAATGTAACTAAAATGAGCATGAAGGAAAGAGCACAAATAAGGGTATACAAAACTTGAAGTGAAATGAACATGAATGAAATAATAGAAATGTGGATGTGTAAAAACTAAAAGTGAAATGAACATGAACGAAATCTAGTAGGAAGGATAGAAACACGAATAATTACAAAATTGTAAGTGAAACACTTGAACATGAATGAAATAGTAGAAACAACCAAAAACATGTGAGGATATGAGAAATCATTAAGGGTATGGAAAATTGAAAAAGAAATGAACATGAAGGAAATAGTAGAATTGATAGATACGTGGAAATGATATGAATAACAAAGGTAATATAGAAATAACATAAAACACTAATAAACACGTACATAGGTCTAGATAAATAGCTTCAATGATTGTTGCTATGTGATCTACTTTTTTTGTGCTCTTATTGAATGAGATGAATAAGATGGTTTGAAGTCTACTTGCCTTTAATTTACGCAATCTTACAAATTTGAATTTTGAATTTGAAGCTTTACTTGCAAGAATTCATCTAATGACTTCTTTGAATTAAGATTTGATTGGTCTTTAATGGTTATTGGTGGCCTTACACAAGTTGATTTTGAAATTGCAAGTGGTTTATTGTTGAAGTGACCACATCTTGTGTGCTTAAGGAGGAATGAAGAAACATTTTGGCTGGAATGATGAGACGAGGTCTTGTCTAAGTGTTTAGGGTGGTAACGTCTACGTAGGCAGTATAGGTCCAAGTAGTTGCAATGAGGTGGCAACTATGAACATGTTGTGGGTTGATGTTTGTCCATGTTACACTATTTTGATTGCACCGTACATTGTGGTTGAGGCAACAATCCTCATTTAAGGGTTTAAAGTTGACATCTAAGTGATTAGACATGATTTGCATTGCAAGCATAAAAGTTGGGTATTTTGTACTGAGCACCCACTTTAAACTCGTGTCAAAACCCATCAGTGAGATTGACAGGTTGCTTGTTTGAGAGGAAATGGACCTAAATTTTGATTTGGTGCATATATAAAATACCAAATTTCTCCTTTTATGATGCATTTATTATGTATTAAGAAATGGTGCTTTTGTGTTTGACTTTTCAAATCATTGCTGACATGTAATGGAGTCCACGTGCTAACGTGTGGGCCCCTATCAACTCCACTAACATTGCACATTTTGGACCCCGCACACTTATTAGCTCATGTCCCCTAGCTTCTTTAACACAATCGAATCGCCATTTTAGAGATTAATACAATTTGTATACATTCGACACCATAAATTTGAATTAAAAAACACAAAAGATTCACTTTAAATCACTTTTTCATAGTCGAATCCATCTTTTACATCATTAAACACCTATGTCTATCATAACACCAAACCGAAATAGAATCTAAGATTATGTAAAAACAATCAATTAAAATGCAAAGCTAGAAAATAACTTTTTACATGGTAGAAGAGTCATTTTAAATCAATTAAACAGTCCGTTGACATTTAGGCATACAAATTTACCACACATAATGTAACGATGTGTTTAAATAACTTTTTAAACATTGTTGAAAAGATATCAACCACAATTTACAATTCTAAACAAAACTTTTACGCATTCGTTAAGAACAAGTTTTAAAAGCGATTAAAAGCCTTTAAATTAACTTACCCTAATTAATGGCGAATTATCGATCACAAAGAATTCTCGCAACGCTTGGTTGCTCTGCACAAAAAATTCAACAAAAGTGCGAAGTAAACCGAACGAAAGGAAGCAGAGAGGGAATCTAACTGAACACCTTAAATTAAACAGAGATTCTTAGTGTTTTCTTGACCATTCCAAATGTCGAAATTATGCCTTTTTCAGCTCATCTTATATGCTTCGAAATCTCTGGATGTTTGTACTCTTATCTAAGGCAAATAAAAATCAATAGATATCAAAATTCATTATTTGCAGAGTCAAATAATGTCAACAAACTTACATCAATTGCTCATCAATCCAGGTCCGATGTAATCGATTGTCACTTTAAATCACAGTGGATAAGTTCCATACAAAATATATCAAAGATAAAAAAATGTCAAACTTTTTTTTTTTATAGATTCGGGAAAACATTGTGATTATAAAAATATGTAGATCATGAAGAATAGATGGTAAAAAATTCGCCAAAATTTGTTGTGTTTTCTGTTTTTTAAATTTGATCAATAGAACATTTTGTAGAGAGCTTAACGGCTTGCCTCAATATAATCTAACACTAACTACAACTTCAGTCCAAGGTCAAACGAAATATCTGAATCCTTCAACATAATACTCCATTTTTTTTTAATTTGGTCCATTAATTGTATTGTATGATCACTGTACTCAAATAATATTTATGAACTTTTCTTATATTATTTATCAATTATGTCTATAATATTTCACTCTGCCAACTTATTATTCTGCTAGTAAAATGCACATCAATTTTTTTTTTAAAGCGAATTGTTTACACTGAAGATTGAAGTTTGATACCACTATAACAAGCCTCTCAACTTAAATATTAATAATTTACTAAAAATAAAACTTGAACACTTCCAAAAGCCATCATATTTTACTCCACTTTTTAAAGCCCAAGTTAAAAGCGATGGACGGAGGACTTATCTTCAATCGTCCATCTCATCATCACACGATAAAATAAAAAAATATAGACGGAAAGCAATAACTATTTTTTTTTCCTCGGTAAACCAATAACTATTTTTTTTCCTCGGTAAACCAACTCTAGTTTAATTTTAAATAAAATAAAATCGATCAGATGCCATATTCGGCTAAATTATTGCATTGTGTCGCAACCTTCCATGTCATTTTTCATTGACTTAAAAAAGATAATATTAAAAGTCATTGTAGGCTACGTAGGCTTTACAAAATCAAATATTAAAACCAAATTTATATATTAACAGATGATATCCCACAATTTTTTTTTAATATAAAAGTCAGAAACTTAAAATTACGAGCTGATGAAAAACACTAAAACTCGCTCACTCCTCAAGCACAATATTTAAAAAATTATACTCTACATGCAACATGTTGGACAATGAAATAAATAAAAAACAAAATAGATGAAACCCAAGAACATTAAATAATATTCAGGGGAAAGGAACGTATGATTTTTTCGGTTATATAATAGCCACATATCTGCAGCTGTTGAACATGCAAATTCAGTTTCCCCTGTGAAAATTGAAGTGTTCAGATCAGAAAACAGTGATCATGGCTTTTGATCTTCCAGTCATTGATCTTTCTCTATTTGGGAGATAAAGAAAATTATTCCGATCTGGAAGGAAATAATGAGTTGAGAAAACTGAGAGAGGCTTGTGAGGAATTGGGTTTCTTCCATGTAGTAAACCATGGAGTGGGACAGATCTTATTGAGAAGATGGACTGTTCTTCCAGAGATATGTTTTCTTTGCTAGAGGAGGTGAAAAAAAGTGCAATTTATTCCTCACCCATTATTGGTTATCACCACACACTTTAGGACCAGCTGGAAAGGATTCAATGCCCGAGAGTATGAATTTCCCTGGTGATAGTGTTCTTCCCCAATTCAATTGATCAGATCTTCACCAAGCTATGGCCTCATGGAAACCACCACTTCAGGTATGTGTATTTTCATTCACCACCTTCCAGTACTAGGTACTTTGTGAACAAAGATCATTGCAATGACATAGGTTTGTTATTATCTGTACATGTTTTTGGATTCCATTGTGTAAGGAATTTTAGATATCAATATTTTGAATTGAACTATCATCGAGATGAGAGAGTGTTCAAGAAGTTGAAAATGAACTTGTTATTAGAATGAAATAAGCTTGTTATTACGATTATTTTTATGGTTGTAATATCTATTATTTCTTAGTGGGTCATTATTGATAATTGTTGTTATACTATGCAGAGAGATAACTCATGCATATAAATCTAATATGATGAGTCTTGCTCAGAGGATCACACAACTCATTATACTTAGTTTTGGGGTTGGATGTGTCCAAGTACTATAACTCGGACTTTTTTACAAGTTTTACAGAAGGATATCTTCGTATGAACCACTATCCTCGTATGAAGGGTGAAGAAGAGCCTCAAAATGCAAATAGGACCA